>JAVQJD010037983.1:0-18654 GCA_036023655.1 Nannoperca australis | reverse complement strand
CTTTCCAGGTCAGTTCCAATAAACTTCTGCAATCAATCTGGTGTGTGTTGTGTATTTCCTTGACCTAACCGTACATTTCATGCTACCAATAATAGTAATGAAGAGGACCTTCATTACACAGAGATAGCATTTATTTTCTACTCAAGATGTCTAAAGGAGTTTACTACACATCAAGTGCCATTTTATTTGTTTTCTGACACCCTAACACAAATGACAGGTGTAGTCTGAAAATAAATGCATTGTTGCAAAGGGGCTAACTTGCTTAAAGTAAGCACAAACCCAAATTACGTAAAAAATAAAAATGACAGTACAATCCTAATTCCCATTTTGGAAAGCTGCCATGATCCAAGTGTGCTGACACACTCCAGTTAGTGTTCATTCAATTATTTTAACAGGCTGTTCGTTTCACTTCCAGAAAGATCATAAAAATGGTTGAATATATTCCATGCTGTACATTAACAGCTGACATTGATTGCAAGTAGTTGACTGAAATGGCAATGGTAATCTATTATGGGAGATCCCATCTTTATTTTTGCACTCCTACAGTACCTACCGACTATCAGGCTGCTGTAGGCGACCGAAGCACCATACTGTCGCTCCAGAAACTTGTTCAGGAAGGTAGAGAAACCCGCGATCACAGAGGAGAAGCAGCACTGGGCCAGGACCAGCATCAGGAAGAGAGGGCTCAACAGGAGGTTTACAAACATTCTAGGAAACACTGATCAGACACATACAGGCACACCAATTATTACAGTGATATGACCTCAGCAAAAGCTCTCTGTCTTATTAATCTGTTACAGAACATGTTGACAGTCTAAACTATGTTGAGTCAGTTTACGCATTTTACAGTCTGAACCTTTGCAGTTTAAATGTAATAAACTTACTTTTCAGGAAATCAAGTAAAGAGATATCTGACTTCTTGCCGTCATTGTTCATGTCACTTACACTTCGAATCACCTGGAAAATAAATAATATGCAGTATAATATATCTATACGAGAATGTTTGATGGCATAGATTTACAATATATTTGGTGTGTGATAAATATGGTTTATGAGATACAGTTGTACCAATTCAAGCAGACAGGACAGTGTGAAATTGCTTGCAAATCACATCAGTCCTGTTCTCACTAGGAAGACTTGAATAGACATCTACGTTCATCAACTGTTTATTCATTATCTATATCTATATCCGCTTTATCCTGTAGAGGGTCACTCCGGAGCACCCGGAGGAAACCCACGCAGGCACAGGGAAAACATGCAAACTCCACACAGAATGGCCCCCGCCGACCAGCAGGCTCGAACCCAGAACCTGCTGGTTGCTGTGAGGCCACAGTGCTAACTAACTATTTCAACTATTTATCCATCACCTTACCTTTAGCTAATTATTTCAACAATTTATCCATGAAGTTTAGCTATTTTGACTTCTCTGCTAGCTAACTAGCATGCTAACTAGTCCTGAATTTGACCAACCATTTGATTCTTTTCTGACATCTTTAACTGGGGTTACAATTCTCCAATAACTGAGAGTAAGAACAAATGATATGGCAAGACATTTAGTGTTCCTACTGAAAAGAATACCGCAAACCAAGTAGTGAGCTAAGAAGCTCATCCTAACAGTTTCATAGTAGGCTTACGTTTATTTTCACAATTTTTCTCCTTCTGAAAATGATGAATTTAAGCCAGAATTATATAAACTTTATTAAAGTTGTCACTGCACTTAATTGTATCAGATTGAGACCCACAGCCTGTCCAAACCTAAGTGTGCTTCAGTGACATGATGTGTCAGTTATAATGTGGAGTTATATGTCAACATTGAGAAACCTTGTTTTGTACCTTCAAGATGGTGAAAAACCAGAGTAAAGGTAAAATGCAATGCTGACATACAGCCAGGAGGTGTCAGTAAAACACGAGAGATATCACATAGTCCACACAGGATACATTCAGGGAATGTTGAGTGTTTCTAAAGCACGGTGTTTTGTTCTAGTAGATATCTGTGAGTGAGAGTGTGATTTACCTCATCACCTGAAGACATAGTACGAGGGAAGAAGAAGTAGGGGATGGAGGTGAGAACCAGGCATCCGATGGCGATGAGCAGGCCCATCCACCAGGCCCCGACCCAGCGGGGATCACTGTTTCTCAGCTCTAGTTCGGCTCCTGGAGTAAACAGCAGCGAACACTTAGACACATATCATATTTGAATCATATTTCTTTCTTAAACCTCTCAATCTTTGAGAAGCATTTAAATATATTATCATTACCTAAACCAGTCCTGTCCACGTCCACATAGATCCGCAGCATGACTGAGCCTAGCAGGTAGCCAATGGCAGGCCCGAAAACAGAGACTGCAAACAGGATGGCTGTGAATAAAAAAGTGGCAGTGAGTTCCTGAAATAGTTGAGCTGTTGTCAAGACCTTACAATTGCAAAAGGTTCTATTTGATTTGATTTTACTTTTATTAATTTTTTGTCAAAAATGTGTTATTATTGCCATCATTCTTTGACAAATTATTAAGATTTTGTATGGGTTTATTTTGGTTTTTATGCTTTAATGGCCCTAAAATTAGAAGGGAAAAAAAAGGTTGTATCTCCAAAAGCAATCTGTAACTTGGTTCTACAGGGATCCACCTACAAAGCACCAATCAGTGCTGCTCTGCTACTGTTCAGTTTCTGCTCTGACACTATGGATTAAGGGGCTAATAAAAGATGCTCTATCTTGAGTTGAAAAATACATGATTTTATCAAAAGCTGACACAAATGTTAAAGAAATGTCAGCTAAGTTGACAGTCTTGTTTGAACTTGGTGAAAAGCTGATTTTTATTAGCTACCATGCCAGTTAGCTAGTTTGCTGATGTCAATTCTGTTTGTTGGAAAGAATTAGTCTAATTAATGTTATTGATATAACTGAAGTTACTGTGAGTACATTAAAAGCTATAAAGGCCAGCATTTCAGTATGTAGCATAAATACATGTTTCTAGCTGCTGAGTTTGTGTCCATTTCTAACTTGTGAGCTGCAGCAGACACACAGTGGTGACAGTGACTACTCAGAGCTCAGCCGCTGACCCTTATCTTGTTCAGACAAAGATGTAAATACGGGAGCAGAAAAGATATGAGCTGAGAGAAGTGCACAAAAATTTATTTAAATCAGGTCAACAAATTTTTTTCGTGTATACAAATATGTTTCTTAATCGTTTTCTGTGCCCAAATACCTTATACAACTCCCTTCACAAGTTAATGAATTCATTCTGTGTATTAAAGACTAAACTGTCTATTTTTCAGCAATATCATTGGTTTCTGTTCTGCCTCAGCAGTTTGAGCCTTACAGGCTACACTTACCTCATCTAGAAAACCCCATTTAAAATGTGATAGGATTTGAATATTACATATTTAAAGCACATTAAGGATGCATATTATTTTGACAGTCAGGTTTGCTATCTGGGATTTGAAACCTTTGAAATTCAATATCTGAAAACCACTTGCATATAGAATCTTATAATCTCAAGGTCACAAATGACATCTTTACACTTGTATATTAAAGCGCCATGACACGCAATAACACCATGACCTTCACATTGTGTTCTCTTTATCCAAACAAGTCAGTCTACCTCTGAGCTACAGGCTATTCACCTATATAAAGAGGGGAGTTGCCAGGCCCAGCAAAATCATCAATGTACGAAATCCCAAAAGGCTGGATGGGCACTGAGCCCACACCAAAGAGCAGCTGAGCGCAGGCCATGAGCACCCACACGTTGTTAGTGTCGGCCAGACGCCTGGTCTCATCACGGCCACAGGACTCCGAGTTGCTCGAGTTCCCCTGCAGGTTGCAAATGTCATGGCGATCTGGATCACAGTAGGTGGTGGGGAGAAGAAGGGGGAAGAAGTGGCAGTTATAGTTAATGACGAGCAAGTGGATGCAGATGTCCAACTCCTTTAATTTCCTGAAGCTTCTCTGGCCCTTCACTGACACGCTAAGTTACTTTGTCTGGGGGCAAAATTAAAGAGGGAAGAGGGAGATTGTTATTCCAAATTAAATGCCCTGGAGGTAACTGTAATCTTTCTAAGCTTTCAGCGAGTACATAGAGATTATGCATTTCCTTCAGATTTATGCAAAGGTTCAGCTGGAGAGCACCAGCAAGGCTCTCTAAATACACCATTTGCTGCAAAGTACAGAAATCCAAACAGCAGATACTTGTTTGACTCCTGCTGAATGCTATGGAGCCTTTGCTGAGAAGATGTCGCAGTGCTCTCCCTTAAGTAAAGTCTCATAAATTGCATTGACATATTTGTACAATCCTCTGCTCTGGACTGAGTCACATTAGCTGTCACAGTGGGTCCAGTGGAGACAGAGAGACAGCACTGTCCTATTTAAAAATCTTTGCCTTACTGTGTAAAACAGAGTCGTATTCGTAGGGCTGGGACAGGAAGTGGGGTAAGGTCAGAATCACGGCACTGACGGCCATCAGTAGTCCCCCAATTCCAATGAAGCGAGGGCGGTGGACCCGATTTCCAAAGTAGCTCACGAACACTATCAGCACACTGTTACTGATCTAAGACACAGACACAGACACATGTTTCAAGGAGGACCCAGCATTTTCTCTCTTTAGGACAGTTACACTTTTCAAAGCATTACTTTCACACATGCAGTGCATTAAGTTGCAGGTCTCACACTTTCTGAAGGACTCCCAAATCAAATATGGAGGTGCTCAGGGTTGCAATGTAGTCTAAATTTAGTGGGCACAGTTCAGAATTAATGTTCGGGAAATGCAGAGGATTTCAAAAATGTAAAGCTGCATTAACTGATCTTTTGACCACTTGGGGGCAGTGGAAACAAGATGTAAACACAAGACTGACACATTATCACCTTTTCACTTGATGTGGTAAAAATGCAAGATTAGCATTCATTCATTGTCGTATTTCTGTCCACCTGATAAACGCAAGGTCAATACTCATTCTTCTTCTTGTTGTTCTGTTATGCTATCCACCAGCTCCTGAGAGAAACAGCTGCTAAATGTTCCACTCTGTTCACAAGCTAGTTGGCAACTTGGTTCTGAGCAGGTAGTGTACGCGTTTGTTAAGAGCGTTTTCACTGAATCTGGAAATTAAGTTGATGCGAGCAAATCAAACAGTAAAGTTGCAGGACAGAAAACCTAAACAATGAGCTAAAATATGCTCTAGGTTCATCGCCAAGACAAACCAGTTTTCCATTCAATGTAGTCATCTGATCCACTGATAATATAAAATATGTATTATAGCAGCTTAAATGATTGAAATGAGGGGAGATGCTAATCTGAAATTGTCTTTCTTTTCTTTGTTTGGTCTGTGTTTTCATAAAATATCATGCTATCAAATGCAGTCAAACTCTGGGAGGATCTGAGCTGCATAAGAATTAAAAAAGCCTAAAGGTAGCAAATGTCAACTTAGTGATTTAGTGAGTGACTAGTGACCCCTGGCTATGCATACTTTAAACCTGAAAACAACTGGAAAACCTTTATCTGTGTAATAGATTTAAATCCAGCACTCTCTGTGACCAGCACAGACTGTACATTCTTTCTTTATTCATTTCTGTAATGAAACTGTTCCAAAATACTTGAGCCTGGCTTGAATTGTCAGGAAGTGAGATTTTGATATGCTGCTTGTTCTCCAATTCCTCCTTTGTTATCGGTATCCTTGTAATAAAGCTATCACTGAAACTCAAACTGTGTGAGGGTCTGTTATTGTTGGCTCCTACCTCGTTGAGAGAGGAAATAGTTCCCGAGGAGTAGCTGCTGAGGCCATAGCGTCTCTCGATTGTGGTGATGGTGCTCTTGAAGTAGGCGCTGTACAGCAACTGAGAGAACTGCAGGAGGCCATGGCACAGGACAAACATCTAGGACAGACAGAATTATGTAGTCAAATACAGAAACACCGGCATATGAAAAGATACAGACCGGTGGGACAGAAATGAAAAAATGTTAGGAAATGAATTGCCGAATGGTCTGTTTCACTGCGTTGATTACATAGAAACCTATGAAAAGAATTAATGAACTAGTGAAATACTTGCTCACATGTAATCCTTAATACCTATTGCTAATGTCCAGCATGCTCTGACAAAAGCTTGTAATTGCGATGGATCCAGAGCTAAAATAGATTATAGTAAAACATGACAACTGTGTTGTTTTCAGCTGCAAGAGACGTTTGGCACTCAAAGCCTAAAACTTATTACAACTGAGAGCATAAATTGTTCCAAGGGACAGAGACCAAGTCAGATCAAACACACCGTCATTGCATATGTGAAGAATTTGTGTTAAACACAACTTGTGTGTTTTTCAGCCCCGGCAATAAATGAGATTAAGAAGTGGAATGCATAATTTAACATCAGGAGCCGTATTACAGAAACTTCCTAACTTGCAGATCCTATCTTGACTTAAGACTCATGATAGGACTTCTGTGTGATACGGCATCAGAGAAACAATATTATCTGTGCAGTGAAACGCAGTGAGGAAAGTGGGAAAAACCAAACAGCTGCTTCACAAACACGTGGCACAACTTGCAAGTACCAACACATCAGGCCTGGAGTCCACTGCATTCACTCATTTCAAAGACGAAAGGACTTAAACCAGCATATTCGAGACAGAAAAAACAGATGGACTGAATGAGGTGTACAATGAGGCAATGTGGAGCGGTAATATAACACATGCAAATATAGTCGAATGTAAGGAGAATTCTTACATTCAAAAGTATAACAAAAAGTTTACTTAAGTATGAAAAGTAATTATTATACATATTATATTGTTGGATCTAGTGACAAGATTTAGTGACAAGTAAGAAACATTTTAATGTAATAACTATCATGTTAATGCTAGGTATCATATTTAACTACCTAGTATGTAAATAACTAGTAACTACAGCTGTGAGATAAGTGGAGTGGAGTAAACAAAAGTCTGAGATGGGAAGTCCTTTCTGAGTGAAATATCTGGTTCTTGCTAGTTGCTAACTTTGCCTTTGCAGACTTAACTTTGTCTGCTGTCTTCCTGCTGGAAACGATGCTATGAGAGTGGTGAGACTGAACCAAAACAGTAAAGCTGTGGGCTATAAAACCAAAACAACCAGCTGAAAGATGCTAAAAAGGAACTACAGAGTCGAGTGATAATCCTCCGCGGGAATATCCCTACAACTGAGTCCTTTCACATTACATTCATTTAATCTACTGTTGCACCAAGTTGTACTTTAACCATGCACTTAAGTAAATGTACTTGCTGCCCACCTCTGGTTTCAGAAGCTGTTTTGGTGAAAGTTTTAGAACTATGAAAAATAGCAGAGTCGTGATTGAACTGGTTTTCCTAGAAACTAAACAGCATGTCTCCAAAAGGGTAATGAAATGTGTGAATAATTATAAGCCAGTTACTTGGTTCCAAGTCAAACTCTACTTGTCTCCAATTGATTTGTCATTTGAGGTGTGGAAAGATCAAAGTCGCCGACTGGACGTGCTCTCCGTGATCTGGAAGAGCCACTTGCCTGTCTGTGTCAGGAGGCGTTCCCTGACACTCGTACGACTCTCTGTACACGGGTTGATTCGCACGGGCGGCCATGAACGCACGAGTGACGCTCGAGATACGGCTTGAGATTAGGAATGAATTTGCTATAAAAACAGAAATAAATCCAAGCTTTTAGTTTGTTTGCCAGCTGCCAGGCCGGCTGAGGGAGAATAAACTATGCGTTTGACTCAGAACAGTTAATGCTCCTATTAAAGCTTGGCTTTATGGTTTGTTAACACACACAATAAATGCTTTTACACTGTTGCTAATATTTCATCCTCATTTTGTATCAAATGGGCTTCAATCATCTAAATGATTCCACAGGACTTATTTGCTGGCAGGCACAGATTCAGGTCAATTTAAAATCCACTTCAGCCTTTAACAAAGTCGGATTTACATTTTCTTAGCAGAAAACGACTGTTTCAGGGACGAGTCTCTGGCTTTCTGACAATTTGGCTTCAACACTGGAACACAATCATTTTGAAAACGCATAATCCAGTGTCAAATTAGGCCTGAGAAATGGCAAAAACAGTGTTTTCTTGAACCCAATCAATATTACTGATACAATACAGTAGAAGTATTATGAACTGTGGAAAAAAGGCAGCAGCAATACAAGTAGTGCTGCACACTGCTGTGTGTCAACACTATGTCACACTGTGAAGACGCAAGATCTATTATTTATCCACACTGTTAATACAAATGATTTATGGCTATTTGATGTTCGCAAGCAGGAAAGTGTTTGTGCAGAGCTGGATTCTCCACGGATTATGTTTATCCTTTTTGAACACTCTCAGCTCCATCTGTCTGGACGTTATTGTCCAAGCCTTCAACCCTGCGGCGAAGGGAAGAATTGAGGGAAGTTCACACTTGATTTCAAATGCTTTTATTTCAGGGACACGTGCTGTACCTATGATGCTGGATATCCATGGATTTCCACAAGGAAATGTTTTTTTCTTGCCTGACTTGGTAAAAAAAAAATGAAATAAAGGAAAAGCTAAGTGTATGAAGTCTCCCAGGATACTTGAAAGAAACTAAAGCCACAGAATCACTTCCCTTCATTGTGAAACAAACATAAAAAAAGAGTTTTTCTGCACAATAGCATCATGATCAAAGGAGCATTGTCTCAGATTTAAAGTTAGTTAGATCTCATATATTTTGGGAAATACGCTTATTCACTTTCTTGCAGAGAATAAAATGAAAGCACTAAAATATAAGGCAAGTACACGGTTAGCTTAGCCTAAAGGCTAACATTTTATATATATATATCGACTGTTTAATCAGTTTTTAAAAAAATCTGTGTGCCAGACTTTTTCTTGGCCGAGTCATGAAACCATGAACTTTTGTAGAAGATATAATGTGTTAATTAGAGAGCTTTAGAGGTGCTGAGAGATGGATTTCGTTAGCTTCAGACAGAGCTAGGTTAGCTGTTTAACCTCGTTTCCTGTCTTTGTGCTAAGCTAACCAGCTGCTGGCGGTAGCCTTATACTGAACAGACAAATGTGAGAGTCAGTCTTTGTATGTAACTCAGCAACAAAGCAAATAATTGTATTTCCCAAAATGCTGAAGTACTGCTTTAATGCTCTATGATACATGTGACGCATGTCCACGCCTCGCTGCACCTGAGAGCACGCTCTCAAGTGCAGCGAGACGTGGAGACATATCTTGTGCCACTGTTCAGGATGTAGATTTTATGTGCCCTTGAGCAGAGATATCCTTGGCAGAGATATCGTGAAAAAGAATTTGATGGTATGACCCGGGTGCAGACTAGGTCTAGCTCATAGTAGATAAGTTCATAGTTGTGATAAAAACAAACATGTACTAGCATCACGAAAGGATGAATGGATACTGGTTGCTCCCCGTGAAATCGTTTGTTGAGCGAACTTTGTCTTTAGTTCTGCTGAGTGCAAATGTGGTTTCATGTGAAAAGCATCTTTGCCAGTTGTTCTACAATTGATGCTATCTGGCATTAGTTTGAAGCAACACAATTAAAAAGATACTGCTCTGCTTTCACCTTTCACCAACATATGACAGATTTACAGAAATGGCTGACTGACACAGAACCTGCTGTTTAGTCTGCTTTTATTCCAAACTACTCCCATTATCTAAATATACTGTTACCTAGCTTTGAACTTCAGATACACTCACACTGTGCAGGATGGGCGAAAGTTCACTGTGAATTCTCACACTGAATGATGTCTGCAGGATGAGCCACTATTTGTACATTAGTTTCAGCAGAAAGGAGGCTTTAAAGTGAAGACTTGTTTTGTGCTATTTTCTCTCAGCCATATAACATGAGATCATGCTTTTACTCTGTTAAGCGTAGTGTTTGTGGATAATTGCATGTATACTGAATGAGTGTTCTGGTGTGTGGGTGTGTGTGTTTGTGTATCATGACTATGACTTCTTTATCACATTTGAGTAACAGATGTGTATCTATGGAATGCACTGTTGTCAAGTAATATGCGAAACTATATGTTTGTGTTTTAGTTTTTTACTATATCAAATTATTTATTCAGACATTGTGTATTTATTATTATTCTAATTATTTGCTGTAATATGCTGCCTGGAGAATGCCACTTCTCAAGCTCCTGGAGGCTTTTTAGGCAATTCTCAAGTGTAAATGAAGAAATGAAATGAAACAGGATAAAGAAGCAGTAACTGGACCTACACGGTCTGTGTGAGAATGAATAAGGTAAACGCTGAAGACTTTTTAAATAAACCTACTGGAAATGTAGAAGTTGCTTCAGTTGTTACTCCGTTCATTGTACCCTATTTTTATAATGACAGTATTAGTCACACGTCATTCACACGACACAACAACAATGAAGAAGTCTAAGTTGTGCTGCAAACAATGTGGAATTTTGCCTCATTATTACTCACAGCCCTGGAACAAACTGTTCCTCTCCTCTTATTGCCATATGATGAAGTATGAGTGCTGCTTTTGGCACTCAGTGGGGCTACATTTGTCCTTCTGATCAGTGTTTAGTAAATCTTTTAGAATTGGAGCCAGAAGTGCACAAAGCACACGTTAAACTGGACACAGCTACCAAACACATAAAATGTTTGTCAAAACAGACCTTCTGATTTCTTTAATGATAGAAAATAAAACCATCAGCCTTTTTCTCTCCAAATCCATCTGAAGCAGAATTCAGTTTCTAGAGCTGCAACAATGAGTTGATTAACAGAAAATGAATTAGCAAATACTTTAACTGATCGTTTCTCAAGCAAAAATGCCAAACGTTGTCTTTAAGTGTGAGAATCTGCTGCTTTCCTTTGCCTTACGTTACTTTAAATGGAACATTTTGGGCTGTTGACAAAACCTTTCATTTTATCTTGGGCTCTAACATATTGACGGCATTTTTCAGCAATTTCTGATGTTTTACAGATCATAAAAATAATCAGCAGATTATTATTTTTTATTTGGCATAAAGCTTAGTGTGTGAAACACCTTAAAACCGTTCAGAGGAATAACATTGTGTTTTAACTTTTAAGGCAATATTTGTAACTTAAAAAGCAAAAAGATAAAACATTGATCTTCTTCACTTCCAGTGATGTAAACATTCAAGCCCTCCAGGAAACCTTTTCTTTTCTTCTCCACACCACACCTTGACATTATGACTCGGAGCTTCTTTACCTAAAGTGAGGCTCTCTTTACTCACTGTGCTCACTACGAAACCACGTTCTGTTGATGCATTAAAAATGAACTCAGATGGTTATATATATGGAAGCCCATTTCCGCCACTGTGATGAGAAAAAACTAAGGTCCAGTATCTCAAAATATTGACTTAGTATCTCAATATAGTGACTTAGTATCTCAATATAGTGACTTAGTATCTCAAAATAATAATAATTTGAGTTAGGCCTGACAGCTAAAGTCATGTGCACTAGCTAGCTTCCTGCCATTGCACTCGGAAAAAAGGCAGGCAGGCTGCTGGTAAATGAAGGATGCTGCCTCATCTGTCTTATTTTGTCTCCGCCAAAGATGTTTTTTTTGTAGCTTTCTCTCCAGTGTCTGGAGGCTTATTTTAATATTATGTGATTCCTCCAAAATCACCAACATTTCACGATTCACGATAGTTTTTTTCATCACAGTGGCGGAAATGGGCTTCCATAGTATTCTGCCTTAAAAAAAAAAATTCTTAACTCAAAAAAAATGTCACACGTGGCCCTAATCCTCTTCCGTAGTTTATATATTTTATATATGACTTTTTTTTTTAGCATTCTGACTTTTTTTATTTTTATTATTCCGACTTTTTTTTTAGCATTTTGAGTTTTTTTTATTTTATTCTGACTTCTTTTTTTTTGCATTCTGACTCTTTTTTTTTTGTCCAACTTTTTTTTTGTTATTCTGACTTTTTTTTTTACTTTAAACTTTTTTTAAAAATTGTAGTTAAAATAAACTCAAAAAACAATTTCACACATGGCCCTAATCCTCTTCCGTAGTTCTCTAAAACCTTGTTACTCACTTCTCCGTTTTCCATCGGCTTGAATGAATCGTGTCCAACCAAAGCTTCCGTAGTTCGAGTCACATGAATGACTTGTGATCGTGACAGAAATGCATCTTTTATAACACGTAGCTAGCTTACATATTTCTGTACATGTAACGTTTACATGTGTCCGCTTACAATATATACATTGTTATAAATAGGACGATATTTCCATCAAGCGTTTCGCGTTTCTCTGTTTACGCTAATGTAGCGTTAGCTTGTTTGTTATGCTAACGTACACGTCAAGCAGTGTTTTGTTTTGGGGGGGTGGTGGGCTCATATTCAGGTACATTTGTTAATTCTGTTCCTTCAGTTGGTCGATAATTAAACGAAGTCATGTTTCGGTGGATTCTTGGTGGTCGAGAAGCTCAGGGTTCAGCGGAGGTGAGGTTTAACCGAAGCTAAATGACGTTACTCAGTAAAGCTAACAATGTTAAGATGTGTGTGTGTGTTAGCAATGTTTTTATTGCATGATTCACTCCTGTTTGATTTCTGCTGATATTGACTCCGGTCTGAGGTCATTTATTTGAGTATATTAATGTTACTTTATACATTTATACTACATTTCAAAGGTAAATATAGTTCATTTTTCTCCATTACATTAATCTGACACCTGTAGGTGCTAGTTATTTAGCAGATATATAATATCAGTGACCAGAGGTATCATCAGAACTATAAAAAAATAAGTAAAATGAACAACTATGGCAGCTGGCTGCAATATAAAAATGCTGTTTGCAGTACGTTGCTTGTACCTTTACTTTGATACTTAAATAATACTTTAATGATTTTAACTCATAAGATTTTGAATGCAGGATTTTTACATGTAGACGCTCATTTATTGTAAGGGGCCACAAACCAAAAAGGTTGGGAACCACTCCACCAGCGATAGTTAAATATAATAAGCTCATCATATTGTTCTGTAACTCTCAAACTCGAGCTCTCATGTAAGAGTAGCGCAGTACAAAGGACAATGTTTCCCTCTGAAATGTAGTGCATTAGAAGTAGCAGAAAATGGAAACACTTAAATAAAGCACAAATTCCTTTAAAAATGTGCTTAAATACAATACTTTAGTAAATGTTACTTCCCTCCACTGTCTGCCTCTGCACCACAGCCAGTTTGTCTCACTACTTTCCCTCTTATGTCTGCAGAAAAGCCCTGTGTTGTGCATTGGAGAGGAACAGCCCAAAAACTGCTTCACTGAGCTGCAGGTGCTGAAAGGACATTTTGACATTGTTCGATTTCTGGTGCAGATTGATGACTTCAGGTAAGCCGACCACAACACCCCCTCACCCTCACCTTATTCTCTCTCTTTCTAACCTCTCTCCTCTCTACCCTTGGCTGGCCTCTATCCCTCTGTGATTGACAGGAGATCCTCACCTACACCAAACTTGCAGAGCATGACAAGAGCCCAATCATCACCACTATGTGATTGTGTGTGCACAGTACAGTATAACCAAAGCCTTTTAATGCTGTCGGTACACACATGCACACACGCGTATGAAGGTTTTGCACCTGCTCTCCTCTCTGCGCTGCTTTGTGGAAGCATGCTGCACACTGGCATGGTAGAATGGGTCTGCATAAGTGGCCAGATTGGGATTTATAACAGAACTAAGTGTGTGTGTGTGTGTGTGTGTGTGTGTGTGTGTGAGGCAGGAGGTGGGGGTTGCTTCACGCCTGGTCTCCTCCAGTAATAACCCCCTCCTCTGGGTCTCGTCCTCTCCGCACACAGGTCCACAGTCGGGGGCAAAGGCCAGAAAATTCTCTCCAGATTGCTTTTGAAGTCCAAAAATGTATCCTGGACAGTTCCTCTCTTCTCATTGTATATCTCTTTTTTTTATCCGCTCATCCTGTCTGTTGATTTTGGGAACACGTAGTGTGGATGGTTGAGGGTCAGAGGGCAAGTGAAGGTGCAAAGCCTCCAGGACAGATGTTATTTTTTGAAAGATTTCTCGTGTGGAAACGGATCTACAGGAAATAATTCCTCACACAGATAGAGATTATCTTGGCGTGTTTGACTACGCTTTATGAACTCGCAAAAAAAAGAAGAAGCCTGCCTCCAAAGTATTTTTGTCACGTATGAGTCTACTTGCAAGAAACAACTCCCACCTTTCATCTTATGTTTTCCAGATGTGCCTCAGCAGGGGATGATGGCCTTGTTTTGGTGTGGAACGTGGAGGTAATACGATGCAATTAGATTATATCAGTGCATTGTGAAATTGCACACAACACAGTGGCACTAATTTCTTTTTTTCCCCCTCGCTCTCTCACTGACTGTTAGACCGGGGAGAGGCTGCAGGAGCTGAGAGGCCATTCCCAGCAAATTACAGCCATAACCACCTTCACCTGTAATAATGGACTTGCATTGCACACCTCGCTCATCACAGCCTCCTCAGACCGCAGTCTCAGTGTATCCTCATACCCAAAGACAGAGCAAACACACACACACACACACACACACACACACACACACACACACACACACACAGTGTTTGTAATTCAAACCTGATTTTCCTTAATCCTATTTGTCAGTTGTGGGACCCTGATACAGGCAACAGGGTTCAGACCATTTCAGATCTTCAGTCTTCTGTAAAGGTAACTGATCCAAAACCAGACAGACACAGAACCAGTCTGTTCCAGCTGGCCTGCATGACAGAACACTGCAAGCTCATTCATACGGTTTAATTTTAATGATAAAATATGTTTAATTGAATGGCAACAGTTTAATTTCCAGTTTCATCTCAGTAGCTGTTAAATATCCTCAGCTGTGATGGTGATGTCATTTTTAATTAGTGCATAATCCACGTTTGCTTTTCTTATTGCTGTTTTGTAGACTTCTGCTTTGAGCACTTCAGGCTTTCATGTCACACCTGCTTTCTGTGTTATTGATTATTCCCTGACAAGAACGTGTCTGAAATGCATCATGTAAACATGTTTGTCTCTTTTAAAAATTGCACAACATCAAAAATTTAAAGTAGTTTTGAGGGAAACGGTTATAGCTGCAGAAATGTTGGCTCAATGAAACAGATACAGTACGTCTCGGTGCCACACATTCAATTTTATTTGATATATCAGTCAACTCTGTAGGCAAGAGATTAAAACATGCTAATACAACACTTTAGTGTGACACTAAATGTGGTTCTGCCAGTAATGATTTAAAATAAAAATGCTACTTGCCTCCTTTTGATCATAGATTAAGGTTAATTGCAGCATCTATAGGTTAATTATATTAGATTTCCTTTCTTTCCTGATAAAGTGTGTGTGTATCCATGTAAAAAATGGCACATTGTATTGTATATGTGCTGATGTGTGTGTGTGTGTGTCAGTGTTTGCTGGTGCTGGAGCGGCTGTGTGTGTGGGTCTCCGGTGGGGAAGAGCTGTGTGTGTGGAACAAAGACTTCCAGCTGCAGTGTCACAGACCCAACCACAGCGACACTGGTAAGAAACAACAGCAACAGATCTCTGTCACAATACACCTCTTGTGTTGATTGTTGCACCACCTGAGCTCACCCCTCACTCTGCTGCGTGCACACACACTGATTCATGTTGGCATTGTGTGTTGGCATTTTGCAGGAATAACTGCTTTGATAGAGCTGCCCAAGAACTGCATAGCAGCTGCTATGGATAAACAGATCGGTAAGAGGCAGATTGGGAGCGTTCAATCCCTGCACATATGTGAAACCTCCATGGCTTTAAAGAACATTATCTTTGTAGTGATCTTCAGGCTGACAGTCTCTACTGACTCCTCTCTGTCCATGGCTGAGATCCGCTGTCTGTCCGACCACCAGGACCAGGTTCGAGCTCTTATCAACGTCAATGGTCAGTCTGTCCGGAAATCATCATTGAAAAATCGGAACATCCGTTTATATCCTGTATGTTTTGGTTTGATAAATAAATTGTATTTAATTGTTCATGTAAATTGAGATAAATAAGTGAATTTCATGAGTAAGTTAATAGTAATTCAATACGTTGGTTAATTATCATTTGACTTAACTTGAACAGTGCCTGTACAGACAGACAGACAGTTAGATGATGCTGTTACAGCGCCACCTATTGGCCAAATGGCACCAAATTTGTGACCCAGACATCGCATGTCCACTAAATGTTCATGCGATATGATTTTGCGAACTGAGTGCCAGCTATAGCAAAACTGTATGGAATATCAAAAATCTACAAAAGTAACTTTTTCTGGCTTGGTCCAGAGATGTTCTGTACCAGATTTGGTGACAATTGTTCAAAATTGGTAGGATAAGTATTTGGACCAAAATTCAAAATGGCGGACAATCTAGACGTGAATGGATTGTATTGATAGACTCGTCTGGACCCACAGAATTATTACTTACGGTTCATCCTCAGATGGGCTCTTCGCCAGCGGTTCCCATGCGGGTGAGTTGATCTTATGGGATGCGATCGATTGGAACATCCTGGCCTATGAGCACATCCTGTGGGAGGAGTCACAAGCCAGCACTCAGGCTGAAATACGTCTGGCCGCGCCCAAACTCAGCGAGATGTCCATTCAGCATCTGACCACCAACGGAAAGGTGAGGAAGACGGGATGAGTGGTTGCACCTGTCACTAAGTTGTTTTGTTAAACATAATGTGTGTGTGTGTGTGTGTGTTTTGTAGCACATCCTTGCAGCCGTGGGCAGCGGCCTGTATGTGTACAGCGTCCTGAAGAAGACGGTGGTGGCCTACAGGAAGGTCGCCCATGACTCTAATGTCTTACACACCACGATGTTATCTGACAGGTAAATGCATCAAGACATTGTCTCACAGTAATTTACAAGAACAAAATGCAAAGATTACATAAAATATCCATGTTTGTTTCTGCTTTCCTCCTCTGGTAATCATCTGTCCACCCCTCAGATTCATCTTGTGCTTGTGAACCACTGGTCTAGACTGAACAGTGCAACAAGCATGCTCTCCACTTGTCATCCACAAGAGTGCGCCACTGCCCTTCTTCTTTGCTAGAAACAAACAAACATTAAAGCCTAAAAATGAGGAAGTCGTATCAGTTTGGGTGGAACAAAGCTCCTAATAACGGCTCTTTAATGGCTCCTATTAAAATAATGTGGTTGACTGTGGTGCAGCAGGCTTACTGAGTACTGTTGAACGTCGGATTTGTAGTTCTTTAACATTTTCTAAGTGAAAAGCTGTCGTAACATGAGTGAGACTGACCTGCTGGTGTGACGCCACCTCTGTTTCAGCGAGCTGATGTCCTGCTCTGAAGATGGCAGTGTGAGGATGTGGGAGATCCAGGACCTGCCTTTACCTGCTGAACCAGCCTCTTCAGGTGACGCTCGCACACGCACACGCCAAGTCTGACCTTAAATGCACATGCTCTGCACATACATGCAGACATGAATCAAAAAGTTCAAAGACTGAGGAGAATTGCCTTCACTCAACTTGTGTGTGCACAGCTGAGTGTGAGTGTGTTGATGTGTGGGCGGTAATGCAGTTCAGATGTGGTAGCGTGCACATCAAAGTGTCCCGCACCGACACTCAGAGAGGCGGTGTCTTCTGCTTAAGTGGGTTGGTGTAACGTTGAGTGTGTGTAGCGCTGTGGTGATTGTGAGGAGGTCTCGGCTGGAGAGTACTCTCGTTTGTTTAATGTCTCCAGGAAACCAGAAATCAATCACTTGCATGTCCTGCGGTCTCTGAAGGAAACGTGTATTTCAGCCTGGCTCTGTTGTTCACATGGGCGTTGCTAATAAAAACCCAGAAGTATCACCCAGCCGAGCGTTTTGAAACGTTTAGCTCATTGTTTTGGTTCATTCTCATCAGTTTCCAGCAGCATCAGGCTTCTGTTTCCCCTCGAGTCCCACTGAAAAGAGACTTTATAAAACATTCAAGTATGAAATGACAACATGAATGGGGTCACTTGTAGTGATCTACAGTGAGTTTCAGCTCGTCTCGCTGTCTGGTCTGTAACTGGACTGTTCTCTCATAGTGTCATTTCCCATAGAAGGCAGCTGGTTTCAGTTAAAAAGCTGTAACAATCCACTGTACACTACCTGCAGCTAACTAAGCTCACTAGCTGGTCAACATAGTGCAGCATTTAGCAGCTGAAGAGCCCGATGTTTCCCTCAGGAGTTAGTGGAGACCAAAACAGAGCTAAAAGAGAGAATACACGACAAAAAAAAGATGTGTGCAGGTTGGCCATGTAAACTTAAAAGGTGATGTCAGTGCGCCCAAAAAAAAGACGTAGAGCTGCAAAGCTGTGTGTGTTGGGGAAAGCTGCACAGGCCTGCTACAGCTTTTCAAATCAAATATATAAAAATACATTTGCGTCAGGTCAATTGAAAGTAAACGCAGAAAGTGGCCCCCTTGAAAAGGAAAATGTTGCCATTTAATCTATTGTTAGTGGAAAACTATTGATTGGAACAGCATTAAATCCAGAGGATCAATAGTGTGATCATCTCCTCTAATGATGAAAGTGCTGTTTAGAATCCTACCTGGCTTCCGTCTCCATCCAAACATACAGGAAACATTGAGTTTATGCAGTGTAGCTAACAGGTATAGTCTTATTGAACCAGTTGAGTTACATTTACATTACATTTAGGCATTTAGCAGACGCTTTTATCCAAAGCGACTTCCAAAATAAGAGCTTTACATCAAGTGCATAGAACCATGATTGAAAACAACAGGACGTCTCATCA
>JAVQJD010037981.1:0-33473 GCA_036023655.1 Nannoperca australis | reverse complement strand
ACATAAAATATTTGATAAATAAAAAAATTGGTTAAATGGAAAAGAAGGGTTACAGTATATATCGTTATATGACAAGCTAGGACATAAAATTACAGATGGTGTGAAAAGAGAAACTGAATAAAAGAGACAGATGGCGAATAAAACAGTACGAATGAAACTGTCATTTACAAGGCTAATTTCATTGCACAATTACACAATTTCAATGCAATATAGGGAAAAAGATTACTGCTCAGTATTAAGTGCTAACATTCTGGTTAACCTTACATAAGAATGCACAGACACATACACAGAGACACAGTTCTATGTCACTATAATTCTCTAATTCTTTATGTAGTACCAAAAAGGGGAGTGAGAGAGAGAAAGGGGAAATGGGATAGATACTGTCTGAAGAAAATACGGTATTAGGGTTGTCAGTTTTGAGGATACCATGAGGATGTGGGGTGGGGGAGGGGGGTTCCTAAAACGCACCGTCCATCCGACTCTTTCCATGCCCTGCTGCTCAGTAAACTAAGCTACAGTTGCCCTATTTGCTAATGCATACACATAATGTATATACTGTAGTGCAATATTGTAAGAAGAAAGAGAGATGTGGCAAAAAGCGAGGTTTTCCTAAAACAACTTGACACTGACTGTGTGTCAGGATATATTAAATTATGTTTGAACAATGAATTTCCAGCCTATTATTTCAATCATGCCTTGTTTGACATATTTGTTTCTCAAACTAACAACTTCCACATGAACTCTTAACAGTAAATTAACCGCCAAATACATTTTTGAGAGATTTTGCTGCTCAGCAGTTACATACATGCTTATCTACAGCCCACATTTGGATTTGCTTGTGGTTTAAGTACAAGCTAAATACAAAATGTATTGACCAATCAAAGGATTTTTTTTACCATTTGACAGTGTGAGTTCTAAGTGTCTATCAGCTATTTCTCTATCAGCTATTTCTCTATAGCTGATATGCACTTAGAATATACACAGGAAGTAGAAATGTGTTTCAGTCTGACAGAGATATGAAATCAAAAAAGAAAAGGAAAGCCTCACCGCTGTTCTGAGAGATGTTGACATCCACACGGAGCTCCGGCACCCTGCTGCCTGGGAAGTTTGCCACACAGCTGTAGGTAGCCAAGTCTCTAAACTTCATGTCCACAATCTCCAAGCTACTGGTGCCGGGTGCCATGTCTGGATCACTGCGTAGTAGGATCAGGCTATCTGAGTTGAAGACAGGTGCGCTGTTCTTGTACCAGGTGTAGTTGACCTTGTCCTGTGGGGTGGCATCAACGTGGCACGATAGCTTGAGGTCCCGACCCATTTGGATGGTCTCGCTGTCTTTGTTGGAGTCTGGTGTAATCTGGAAGGTCAGGTTGGTCATCGCTGTGTGTGGTGGTAGCAGGGTGAAGAAGAAGAAAGAAGAAAGGGTTAAATAGATGGTAAAGTGTGAAATGTTGGCTGTGGGGAAGTTTTAAAGACAAAGAATGGGGAACTGACATCACCAGCAAAATATTTAAAATGCTCACTAAGAAATAATCTTATACATATAACATACTAACACCTAATCACTATAATCTTTCGCTCTGAATGAGACATTTAGATTGGAAGCACCTTATGTTACTAGATAATAACTCACTCACTCGCTCACACATTCACGTTTATCAGGTTCTACAAGGGGGCGCTGTTAGCTGTTGAGTAGCTATTATTTGTATATAGCTTGGAAATTACTATGAACAAATAGCACAATACATATATTTGTAAAATGTGTGTACAAGTATTTAAAAAGGGTAATCTCCTGTCTGTTTTGTTCACATAGCAAAACAAAGGTGGGGTTACTACTTAAGTAAACTGATGACTTATGAGTGGTGCTCAGCATTGATATGTATCAATCTTCTGTATTATTATGTGTTCATTAATCTCTTAATTGCTACATAATCTTTGTTTTATTTTGATATTGTACTTTGGGAACACATGTTGTAATTATCTGTCATGCCAATAAAGTTTTTTAAATAGTAATTTAATTTAAATTTGATCAAAGTGATTTAAAATAAGTTTCAGGAAAGACATTAAAAAAGGGACTTGATATAGTAGTGTGGGTGGGGGAGAAGAAGAGAGTACAGAGAGCAATTAAAAGGGAAAAAAAGTGGATGGAGGAGGGGGAAGATGGCTAATACAGCACGCTATATTTGTGTGTGACATAGTGCGTGAGGCATATGGAGGGGGCAACATTACGAAAAGAAACCAAAAGAAAAAGGAAATTGGAGAAGAAAGAAAGAGAGAGAGATATAAAGAAGTAAATTGTGAAGGAGGGAGAGACAAAAGAAGCCACATACAGAATAAAATAACAGAGGAATAAGGAAGGAGGGGGGAACAAAATCAAGGACAAAGAGTTACTCTCACACTGTCACATTTCATTTTCAGTTTCAAAGGCTGCGTTTCCCCAACAGATTTCCATGTTGAATACAAAACATCTCTCTGTTTCCCCAATAAAGGAAGAGACAGGCGGCGAGGAGGAGAGGAGAGCTTGATTTAAACTCCTTCTCGAGCTTGTTAACAAGCTGCTTGGGTGGAGCCATGGATATGAAGCAGTGACCATATGGGTAATGTCATCCTGCAACTTCACCTGGTTAGTGTGGAGACAGTGTACTGTGTGCATGTGATGTGGGAGCCTGTTGCTGTGCGTGCATCCATGCAACTGTTGTCTGCCTACCCGCAGACGTCTCTATGCACTCACTGAACGCACTCACCTGTGTGTGTGTGTGTGTGTGTGTGTGTGTGTGTGTGTGTGTGTGTGTGTGTGTCTCATTTACCGTCTTGCCACCTGTGCTGGTGTGGCGATGCGTTCTGGCCCATTAAGATAACAGGAGAAACCCATCCAGCATACGTTCTCTACAGTGTTAACTAACTGAAGAGACTGTTGCTAATTGCTTCCACTCCAGTCTAACTAATTGGAGTGAATAAAGATGATTAAAGGGACTAAAAATAGCCAGAGGGGAGGAAGAATGGAAGGCTTCTGTTTAAACAGCAGGGTAATCAGAAAAGGCGCGATACTTAACCCGCCTATTCTGACAAGATTCTCTCCATAATGATGGAACAACTGCTCGCGTGTCACACATAGAGTAAGTTGCACACACAGATTAATATATTTGCACACATTCGAAAGCAAAATCACACATTGCAGTCGATGAATCCAGCTAGTAAGGATTGGACAGATGGCATTTTTCACTTGAAAAGTCATTAAAATTAAAAATGCTGAATTTGTTTAATTAAATATGTTTAAGAATACTAATATATCTATAAGGTGTGTGTGTGTGTGTGTTTGCTTTGTCAAAAATAATTCTATAAAATCTGAACATGCTTTAATAATCCGTTGTTTACTGTCCCCTCAGCTTTCAAAAGAAAGAAAACAATGCACACACGTACAGTACATATTATCAACCTTCAAAACGCCCCGGTTCACCTATCAATCTCCCAACATCTGCCCCTCTGCTCTGTCCTCTTACTTACTCCTGACAACGACATTGACGTTCTTGCGAGCAGGGTTGCCCACATTGTTGACGGCCGTGCAGTTGTAGAAGCCTGCGTCAGCCGGTGTGACGGCCCGCAGAATCAGCGTTGCCCCTCGAACTTGGGCGCTGAGGGGAAGGGGGCCGGGGTAACGCGACCACATCACAGTGGGGAGGGGGAAACCTGCGGTCACCTCACAGGTTAAGAGCACATCCTGCCCGGGATCCACCACCACTGTGTCGTTCACAGATAGCCGGATCATTGGTGGAGCTGGGGGGTGAAGAAGATATGATTACAAGCACAAATCACTTTCTCGCTGGTTACATGGAATTGAACAGAGGAGTTTGCGGTTTGCAGATTCTGACAACAACAGATGTTGTAGGTGATGGTAACTGTCTTTCTGCACCTGTAGATTCAGTTCCCCCTACGTTTCCCAGTGGTACAGGATGTACAGTAAGTAATGACATTAATAAGAGAGAATGGAAGTAGGCCTATGTGTTATCCTAATGTGTGTGTGTGTGTGTGTGTGTGTGTGTGTTATGCGTTCATGTCATATAATTGTCAAAGTCAAAATCAGGAAATTGTGGTACTTGAGGACTGGGCATTTACATGACACTGGTATGAATGCATTTTGAGCAGCAATGAACCCACAAATGCTCAAAAAGGGAGTTACAATGTGTGTGTTACAAAGAATCGCCACTTCACTTTGTAAATCTCAAGAGAAACAGGCAAGACCTGACCTCCAACCAAATTGTGTTGGAATTTCTAGCCTTTTCTCAGTACACTCTAATCAGTAAACCAAAGCTAAATCATGTTCCTTCTCCCCGGCTATATCGCCCGTATCTTCCCCAACCCAATGCGTCATTTTTTCATAACTGACCTAACAGGAAAAGTACAGGATGACCCAAAATGCAACTGCAAAGGGAGAGGGAAAAAAATCCTGTTGCCAGACAGAGATCGATTGGTCCCCAGCAGTTTCAAAATACAAAAAAAGGGCAGAAAAGTGGGAGCGAGGGGCAAGCACACACACACACTACATTGTACAGTACAAGTACAAGTGACGAGGAAGGAGAGAATAAAAGACAGGACTGAAGCAGGAGAGGGCCAAAAGAAAAAGGGATATCAATCATCTAAGAGGAGGTTGAGAGAGAGGGAGGAAAGCAAAACACCCACAGTGACAGTGATACCAGCATGTACACACACACACACACACACTGATAACTACATGGGTTCATACAGTTTCATTGTTTGCACAATTACCAAACAGAAGGTGAAAATGAAATGTGGTGATTATTTTGATACTTTGATACTTTGAAACCAGGGAATCCACTTAATGTCTACAATATACAGTACAGAGCACATACATATACGAGAAGAGTAACTCCAAAAAAAGGACAAAGGCATTGTTACATTTTCGAGTTTAGGGTTTACTTTAAAACCGTCACCAGGAGCAGACAGAGCTGTCAGGAAACAACAGCTAATAAATACCAGATGTGCCAGCTGATGGCTTAACTAGGCTGATAATGTCGCAGGTCTTTCCTGTCTGTAATTTTTCATTTTCTTAATGACATATTGTGCACTTACTGTGCTTGCATCTACATATTATCTGTCCAATGTAAAACATATTTGTAGAGTTTGATTCCCCTTGCCATAAATCAAGTAGTGTAGTGTCAGTGACTCACAGACTCCCTGTCTCACTAGGTAAATGTCACTGGATGTGTGTAATTCTAACCTGATGTGCCAGATGGTTTGTTACACAGAACCATCTGAGAAGTTGTCCTTGGCAAAAATACTTGGCAGATGATTGGATGAACCATCTGTCTATCACTATTTATAACGGGTTAACTTCAACCAATCAGATCAACAAACCATATGACGTAGTAGGAGAGCCAAAGCCATTCAGGAGAAGTGCAAAAACGCCTTTTCCATTGAGAAAAGCCTTCAGTGCCATTTTTTGCTCTTCTTTCAATTAAGAAATACTCTCCAGTTCTGATATATCCGATGCTATAGCAGCATCTGTGCTAAATCTCTTTAGGAGTCACCAATGAACAGTCACTTCTTGTGGTTGCCACAACAATGCCCATAACTGCCAATAGTTCCTCATAGGATTCTGATTTGTTTGAAATGCTGTGGTTTGACCAGAAGCTTATAACTTGAAGCCCGGCAAGATGGGTTCTCCCATGGTCTCGCAATTCTAATAACAAACCAACAGAAAATGACATGGAATGTGTTTAGTTTTAGTTGCCCATAGGTCCTATTGTAACGTTTAACCACACCGCTCCATCCACTTAATTTCCAGCAACACAAGTCAGTGTGAAAAAGCGGCATTTATGTAAAACCACTAAATAGTTGTTTAGTGGCCTCCTCTGGCCATAATAATAACGGAAATAATAAAAACCTTTTTGTAAAACAAGGCTCTCTATGTGGTCAGTATTGCATTGTTTTTTATGGAGCATCAAACTTGGTTTCCCTATAGCATAATGATGGTGAAAACACTATTTCATATGGTTATACTTCCTAGCTCAATGTAAATTCAAGGACTTTTAAAGCATTCAAAATGCTCCACATTACGTAGGTCGCAATCTTATCTGCAACATCTTGTAATAGGTTTTTGCATATCTTGCCACGGGGCATAAATGGGGTGACAGGAGGGTAACGTTGAGAGAAATAAGCTTGGGACCAAAATGTCACCTGTTTAAATCCCTGGAGTGGCTACAAGAATCTTTTGGGTGGAGTAATATATAAAGGTTTTCCCCTCCATCATCAAGTACAGTAACAACACCCTGGGGCAAAGCAGCCGAGTCCCAGTTTCTTACTGGAGCTGCTTCACTGGCCACAAGTTAATAATCTGTGGTTGTACTGTTGAGCTCTCTGGTGTGAATTTGTATATGTGTGTGTAACAAGGTACTGTACTGCTTTATGTTCTCCTTCCTCCTGCTCTCTCTCTCCGGCCCCCCCCCCCCCCTCCCTTTTCTTTCAACCCAACCGGTCGAGGCAGATGACCGCCCACCTAGAGCCTGGTTCTGCTCAAGGTTTCTACCTGTTAAAAGGGAGGTTTTTTTTGCCATTGTTGCCTAGTGCTGCTCATGGTGGGAACGTTGGGTCTTTGTGTGTGTGGAAGTTGGTCTCGACCGGCTCCATGTGATTGAGTGCCCTGAGATAACTTTGTTATGATATGGCGTAATATAAATTGACAATGAATTGATTTGATTAATCACAGCCTATTATTGTGATTAACTCGATAACATTTTTTAATCGATTGACACCACTAGTTATAATTCTATATTTACACATAGTGAGCACACATGCACTTTGTAACTAAAACAGTTCCGCTCATGTTAAAGAGTGAGATCATTTGTTTAACCTCTGAAAGCTGGAGAGGTTGAGTTGTTGCAGGAAAAAAAAAAGTCATGTATCCGTCAGTGGCAAAAACAAGCACTTTTGGTGAACAGATTTTTCACGGGCACACAAGGACAAGGATTGCTTATGTTTCAGCTACTGCAACTTGTTTTCTGGATGCTGTTGAAGGCGATCTACTTGACTAATTTCAAAACTTCTGGTAATTATTATTCATTTCGACACCGAAATGCGTTTTCTCTTCAACATACGTCGGTCTAAGAGACCCTGTGAGTGTTCTCACCAGAAGCAGCCGTCTTGGCAGCCACCCTGACTGACTTGCTGGGTGTTGGAAGCTTGGGGGCGTTTTTTGGGGGTCTGCCTCGTTTCCTCTTGACCGGTGGCTCGTCAGGAGCCGGTACCGGGATGGCAGCAGGGGCCTGGTCCAATTCCATGCTTTCTGCCTCCTCCTCTTCTTGTAGCGGTGATGCTTCTTCCTCCCCCTCCCCCTCAGCATCTTCCTCTTCGTCTGGTTCAGCGTGATCCTCTTCTGAATGACACAACAACAAAAACAGATATTAGGTAAACTAATCATAACTGAGCAAACGCAGCATCACGCCAACACTCACATACAATGTCAAAATTCTCACCGCTGTCATCCTCATCTCTCCTGCTCCTCATCTTCCTCTTTCGTCCTCTCCTTCCCTTCTTTGGGGTTGGAGCTCCGTTCTCGGCATCCTCCATCTCACCGCTGCAGTTCTCTGCGTGGCGAGCCATGGTGTTCTACAACAACACGCTGTTAGATAATCTGTTGACTTTCATAACTTTATTAGTCATTAGCCGACGTTGAACTAGCTAAGAATTGACTTCAGGTGTGCAACAGAAAGAAAGAGAAATGCCCCTTACCCTGCGAGTGAAGGTCTTGCTACACTTGGGGCAGACAAAGGCGGTGGGGACAAAGTTGGGGTCGTGGTAGCGTTTGAAGTGCATGTCCAGCAGCTGCTTCTGTCTGAAGGTCTTCTCACACTGGCTGCAGGCGTATGGTTTCTCTCCCGTGTGGGTTCGACGATGCATCACCATGTGGCGCTCCTGGAGCCAGCAAAATGGGAAACAGTTAAATCCCACAGTTACACGGTCAGTACTATAAAGCCATTCTAATTACATTCTTTTGCCATGGTAGTAGCAAGGTCCTACGGATGGCAATGTTGACCTGTTGGTCAGTCTGCCCACCACAATCATGGTCCCCAGAGGATGAATCCTAATTGCTGATCCCCTGACTTTTCCTCTAACGCCAAGAGCAACCTTTTTACTCATACAGCAAAATGGCATAACAACTTCTAGCTAACATGCGAAACTAAGATGAAGAGGAGAACATGGTAAATGTTCACCCTACAAATCACTACACAAAGATATGCAAGTACACACACCTGGCGGCAGCAGTAGTCACACATGTCGCATTTGAACCTCTTCTCATTCTTATGGGACTTCTGATGCTGGATCAGAGCGTAACGCTCATGGAAAACTGCGTCGCAGTACCGGCACTTCTTTCCAGTCTCAATAAATGAGTGCTGCTTCCGAAGATGGACACCTGGAGATCCACATGGATGAGAAGAGAAAGAAAAGAGAAAAGACATCAGGGAAATTAAACAACATAGCACTACCTGTCAAATTTCCACCGTGTGAGTGTGTGCGTTACCCAAGTCACTCTTGCGTGCGATGACAGTGTCACAGTGTGGACAGTGGAATTTGGCCACATTTTCTGTATGTTTCTGCAGAATGTGCATCTTCATGGTTCCACTCTGGGTAAATCGGGCGTGGCAGATGTAGCACTCATAAGGTTTCTCTCCTAATAGGATTAAGCATGTACACATGATTCATGTTCTAATTAATGTTTCAAATCCAACAGAACAAGTAAAGAAATCAAAAGAAGGGACGCAACAATCGGGTAGGAGGTATGAAACACACTGTATTACCCCAAAAGTGTAGATTTTAACAATACAGCCTCCATCAGTGTAGCCTAATTTTACTTAATAAAAGTGAACGTGATTTTTATTGATTGTGATTTATATTTAATGAGAGAGAGGCTTAGCAAAAGGTGAACTAACTTTTATTTGAATAAACTCATAAGGGTGTTAGAAAATAAATTTGTGTCCTCCAAAATAAACAAAACAATACTGGTCCTATGGCTCTGCAAACAGACATATGACACGTCCTCCACAGCTTTATAAATGTAGAAAGGCCGGTATGGTGTCAGCTGTACCTGAATGTGTCCTCATGTGTCTCTTCAGCTTGTATGTGTCTCTGCTGGCGTAGCTGCAAAGACTGCACTGGAATGGGCGCTCGCCGGTGTGGGAACGAATGTGGCGCTTTAGTTTGCTCACCTACACAAACATAGTTACATATCAGAACACCAGAGCAAAACATGAATGTGGCATTAGACAGGACCTGCAGTTAGGAATGGTTTTGGACTCTTGGAGCAAAGCAGTTGTTTATCTACCTTCTACCTTTTAAAATAATGCTGCTGGCTACAGAACTGTGAATTAATTCTTCACTCTTCTTCACACCTGGATGAGTAGATGTGGATGGAGATTAGGAGTTAGTCTTACCTCAACACTGGCATAGTCACACATGGAGCATTTGAAGGGTTTCTCATGTGTGTGTTTGTAGCGACGATGGCGAACCAGCTCTCCACTAGTCACAAAAGCCATATCACAGTCTGTGCACTTGTGTGGACGAGTTCCTGCAATAAAAAAAAACAACCCATCTTCTTGTCTATCCTCTTTTGGTCTCATTGCAGTCTAACGTTTTTATGAAGATGTGTGTTAGTGAATACCGGTGTGTGTATTGAGATGATTTCTTAGCAGGGTGACTGTCCTGAAGGCTCTTCCACACAGGTGACATTTGTGGGGTCTCTCGTCAGTGTGGCTCTTCATGTGTCTGTCCAGGTTGGAGCGCCGAGGACACGTGTAGCTACACAGCTCACACTGAAACGTCTTCTTCACTCCTAATACAAACAATAACACACACATCAGATTCTATAACTGGGTTTGTATCACAATCCTACAGCCACGGTCTCATTGCCAAACAATGACATACTAAACGTCACAGGAGGAGCATAATTGAAAACTAAACTCTTCACGCATATAAAACAAAAACTTGATTACGAAACGTGATTATGTTACCCTTCAAATACAGAATTTTGAATAACAATAAAATGATCAAACTTTTCAACGCAAGTCCTTAAAGGTGATAAGCAACAGTATGAAAGAAGTGTATGATTGATCTCACTCCTTTAAACTAGTTGAAGTGACCTCGCGCTGCTTTGTGAAGCCATTCAAAGTACCACAAAAAGGTTTGAACCCAGAATCACTGCTTACGTTTATATCGTTGTAACTGATGTTGTATGTAATGTTAGACTACGTTTGTAACCCAAGTATATAATGTTGATCCTGACGCTACATATCGTTTTGTAGTCGTGGTTGCGGTTTGTATAATCTGTGTTCATTTGTATTGTCACTATGTAGGAAATTGACATTTGGACCCCAGGAGGAAGAACTGCTGTGATACAGCAGTTAATGGGAGTCCAAACAAATGGATGGAATGTACTGTGGGTAAGCAGCATGTGCTGTGAACACTTTGACTTTACAATTCATTTCTGGTAACTTCACTCTATCAAAGCTGGTCACAGATTACAGAGCAGGCACTGTTTACCTACAGGGCGATGAGTAGAATCTAGTGGTGAGTAGCAGATGTGGCTCATACTGCAGTTTTTAATTAAGACTTTGAAGAGGCATCCCAAATTAAACTTCATTACACAAAGTTACTGCTAGTGTCATCACCATCGTGTCCTCAGTCCAGCAGACAGCTACGCCTCACCTTTCTTCTTGATCTTGGTGGGTTTAGGTGGTTTCATGTTGCCCACCACTTTCTCAGCATTGACTTCTGACAAAAGGCCCTCCTGCTGTTCCTCTTCAAAGTCATAGACACTGACATCCATGTCCTTATCTCCTTCAGCATACCGCAGGCGACTCTTTTTACCCTGGACAAACAAACAAAAGTGATTAGATCTCATCATCAGCTGATGACAATTTAAGATACCCCTGTCAATATGTTGTACAAGTCCAGTTCAATAACAGAGAAGAGTCTCACATCTCCAATGACACAGCTTGACACAACACAACTATCTTGCCTTTTTGGACTTCTTGACAGCTCCAGATGGGGGCTGATAGTCTGGGTCTTTAGCCCAGTTTGCATCTTCATTTGCGGGATGAATGGGCTCATCCTCCCCTTCTTCCAGCAACTGGTTCCCCACCCCCTCGTCTTCCTCATCTTCATGGTGGCCTTCTCCTCCATCCTCCTCCTGCTCCACTGTCTCCACCTCCCCATTGGCACCAACCTTCACTACCTACACATCAAATGCAGTCATTGTTTAGTCAGTTAATCATAATAGACAAACCATTGTGTGTGGTGCAAAAGAGAAATGATGTGCCCACTGGAATTATAAGAAGTTTGTTCAGTTCACTGACCGCAACTTTCGATGGTTAAAATGACAAACGTCTGTCATATCAGCGGTCAGTAATCATTGTTAATGTGTGAGTAACATGACCGCCCACAATCAACCAGCCAAATTAATTTGTACAACTGCGAGTGGACTTAGTGTTTCCACCAACAGAGTGACACACCCTCTCTAACGGATCGTCAGTTTGAGGAGTCGCATACTCAAGTCAAGCTTTCATTCATGTCATATCAATAATTTAAGTTGATCAATTTAATAGTTCTGAACCAATACGTTTGGTATTTGGATTACAATGCTTGTAAAGAATAAGCTGTGCCAATGTCAGTATGTTACACATTTTAACCTTTGTTTAAATGTTCTCTATATAGATAAGCAAGAACATTATTAATCCCCAAGGAAATTCTTGTGCCAGACTCCTAAAAAGGCGTAAACACCAGTGCCTAATACAATAACAATAAAAGTAAGATACATTTAGTAAAATAAAAAAAACTAAAATAGAAAAGTAATATTGCACGATAATAATATTAGTGTGAATATTTGTATTTAAATGTGTTTTGACAAGTCGGAGGAAGCTAATTGCCTTCTGAAGAGGAGTTGAACAAATTCACGGAGACTGTATGTGTAAAAATTATTGTGGTGTCTTTTTTCCTGCATGGATAAAATCATTGTATGGACTGGTCTGACATGAGCATACCGTAATTTCCGGACTGTAAGCCGCTACTTTTTTCACACGCCACCAATACATTTAGGCTCGTCACACCGGACCAATGAAATTACCAAACAGGTCACAGTGGACCAATGAAACCGTTCGAATCACCGTAAATCAAACGCACTCACACTAAATTCTTCAGATCAGTCATTTTGCGTGTCAATTCAGAGGGTGTGGCTCTTCTCAGCAAATCAAAGCTCATTGTTTTGTGGTTTATTAAACTGGTTTTGTTCTTCTTTGTGCACAACACGGATGTGGGAGGTGTGGTGGCTGAGAGGTAAAGCTGTGTGCTTATCAACCAGAAGGTCATGGGTTCGTCCCTGGACTCCACCGATCACCTCCTCACTTGTATGTCGCTTTGGATAAAAGTGTCTGATAAATGCCTAAATGTAATAAATGGGTGATACATGTACCACAGTGCTCTTAGAAGGCAGAAACTGGGTTAATCGTTTTTTTCTTTTGCCGCTGTGCATTCATTACAGACTTGAGCTGTGCTGGAAGTCTTACAGAATTAGTTTTGATGTTTGACCTAGAAAGAGATTTGAATACAAGTGAACAGATTTATGAAGTGAGTGCATTTCTGCAAGGGGCCTATAAACAGTAAGTGATGTATTTGCTGAAGTAGATTTTCAAACATAGTCACACATCAGTGTTATACATCTTAGCTAAAGCCCAACGAATGAGTATGTCTGTTTGTATACCTGAAAGCCCTCCGGCAACGGCAAGGTGTGGCAGATGACCGGGTCACCGTCCTTCGGCATAGCTGTCGTGTCTACAAAGGTGCCTTGCTGCAGGGCCTCCACAGTGGTAGCCGAAACAGGCACCTGGACAAGCTGAAGCTCCCCCAGACCTAAAGCCGCCTGCTCCTCCATGTTTACCACCTGACGGTCGAGAGAACCTGAGTTCAGCACACATGTCCTGGGTATTTTTTTAACCTAACTCAGAAGTTGGAGGGTGTCCAAACAATGTGTGAATTTAAATTACAGACGCTTTCCCTGAACAGCAATGAAATATTAAATAATGAGGATGGTATGATGTGAAATGGCTCACAAGAGCACATACCTGTAGTGTGATGATTTGAGTCTGGTCCACTGTTGTTACTGTTGCTTGGTGAGCACCACCAGCTACCCCTCCAACAACACCCACTGTTGCTGATGATCCCCCGACTGCAGCATCTATCACCTGTAAATCAACTTTCCTTTCAGTGGTCCGTTACATTAACATGTAATGTGTCCTCAGTTCTAGCCGATTTAATTTCTATAACTTCATTTCATTCATTTGAAACATCATGTCACATCAAACACAATATGAGCTTACCTCAGTCTTCATCTGCAACAGGGTGGGGTCCAGTGAGTCCATAACCATCATTTCAACCCCCGCTGCCCCTTCCACACCAACGCCCACCCCAGCTTCCATCAGCTGCTGCTGGGCCTGGGCAGCTGCTACCATTCCTTCCCCGTGACCTGAAACACAACATTGCTGGGAATAAGACATTTGCCCCCTTCCTCCACAAAATCATGTCCACATTATCCATCTAAACTACTATGTGCTCTTTTTATATATCGACTGTGGGACCAGTTCATGTTCAATTAGTAAGAACCTTGATCCAGGATGACTCCAGCTTGTCCCTCTACCACGCCCCCGGCCTCAGCAGCTTGCTGAAGGAGGTCGGCCACCATGGCATCCTGGCTGTGAACAGCCTGGATGGAGGGAAAGTCTTTGGCGGGGACCTCCACCACCCCTACACCCTCTGTTGGCCCTTCGTCCATGCTGGGTAGGAACTGAAATATGACATTGTAGAAAAAACATCATCTAGTCTATCACATCACATCCAGGCTTTTTAAGCCATCAACTGAAGGAATGTTTGCTTAGTGACAGTGGTGTTCAGTCTTACAGCACCATATAGCTAATTAGGACAGAATGAACTAACCTGTGTACAGTTAGGTGTCTTGTTGTAACATAAACCTGCAGACTTTCATCACACAGGATTGTACACCAACCTGTTAATCTCCTAACTCTAAACATGAAGCTCACCCTTAATCCAGTCCCAGATCTTAGTTCCCTGTTCAACTGCTTTGAATCTCAGTGTCTCTGACATCTTTGGTTGTCTACATGGATGGTTGCACATACAATAACCAATCACTGCTGACTTCTGACCCGCAAGTTCGGTGACAAAGGTGTGTCTGAGGAAACTTCTGTGGCAAATGTGACAGATTTTAAACATCCAACTGTTGGCTCTAAGTGTGTTACCTGGAAGAGCAACGATAAATTGACTGTTCTCATGATTTCAGTAGACTGGGCTGCAGTCTGTGATACAGACGATCTCCCTTTTGCTTTGCAAATGTCTGCAACCTGACTGTCCCTGTCAACCTGAGGGAGGGAAGAGGGACATGTTACACAGCTGCACTTATACACTTACATAGTCTATTTCTTTCACATACACACATAGTGACAGTAACAACCTACAACTCTCTGACAATGTTACCTGTTCTGTTCAAGACACTTGAATTACCAGAAGGGGTAATACTTCACACACATATATTCACTCTATTATGTGCTTTCATGGCAGCCCCTCTACTCCCCCCTTTTACTTCTTCTTCCAGCTCCGCGGCTGACAATGCACCAGTTCTCTTTAGTATACCAATCACCACCAAGTGTGTCTGAACCCTACCAGCCACTTTCATATATTACCAGCATGTGCCTGGTGCTGATTTTCATTCTAGGTATCAATCCAACTTCCATTAAACAGGCAGTTAAAGGGTGCACATACACAGTGCCCTTCTTATTAGGTACAACTGCTTTTTACATGCTAGACCCCTTGTTGCATGTAGAAGATGCAGGAATGTTGAAGACATAGATTTGAGATATATAGATCTGGGCTCAAATAAGGCTCAGTATAATATTGAGCATTAGAAATGATGTTCACAAACAATTTGTATGCCTGGGGTTGCACTAAACACACACTAAAATATACTGTGGGGGTACTGTCTTTACACACTAGAGTAAAGACAATATATCGGCCGATAAGTAACAACAAATTGCAGTCGAGAACACTAGGTTAGAGATCATTTAGAAACTCCTTGACATAGTTTGGAACTAAAATTGTATTGCTTGCTACTGTTCTTTTACTTTTATTTGTATTTATGTTTATTGTGTATATACTGCCTTTGTAATTTCATTGATAATTTATTTTATTGGCTTTTAACAGGGACCTCAGAACTTCATTTCGTGCAATCGCATGTGAAAGTGTGAGTGTATGACAATAAAAAATCCATGAATCTTGCCCACCAGTGAGAACTAACAAGTCGATTCTTCAACTGTAAAGTATGCAAAAACTGAAGAAATCTATACCTAGACTAGACTAGACCGAGACCATATGAGTGGTTTTGTCTTTAAAAAATTACTATTGGCCAATATATGGATTGTTATTTTCTTTTTTTTACCTCAATATCTGTATCAGCCTCAAACATTTGGTGTCGGTCAAGCTATTTGGAATCTATACTCCGATGTCCACAAAAGCTGTTTTCCCAGTCTTTGGATAAGAATTTCTAATGCAGAGATTTACCCACGTATACCAATGGTGATAGATGACCACAGGCTTTGAAATGATTTCGGGACATTTCACAAGCTCAATATCTTACTTGCCGTCCTATTTCAACAACGGTTATTGGCCCTTTTGACCTCTTCTGCGTCATTTACCAGTAAATACACTATACTGTAGTCAGTGAACTGTATACATGAGTCAAGTTGCCGTAACTGAAGTGTATGTTTGTGTGTGTGTGTGTATATATATATATAACAGCAACATGACTCATATTTAATTATTTACATCAACAACCACAGTACCTAATAAGATGGTAGTTACTATATTCTGTTAACTCATTTAAAAGAATAGAGCTGCATTCTGGTTTTAAGGGATTGAATACAAACAACTTGGTAAATGTAAATTTCTACAGACAGTGAGTGTAATGCTGACTGCATGGTCATGTCTGTGATAATACGTAACAGCTGATTGTTTGCAGATCTTCATGTCCACTTGTCTTTATGTTGCTAAATGGGTGAAAGCTTCGGATGCTATGGTACAGGCCTTCATAGATGATTTGACTTATGGTATAACACATTTACCACAACATGGCAATGATGCTGAGCGCCCAGCCAGCAGCTGTCGCCTCCTTGCACAGAATTTATATAGCGGTATTTTTGTAGCTCTCCAAGCCGAATCGTAGAGGGAGCTCTCTGCTATAATATATATCTGTGGCTATGATGCTCTAAGTGGGCTTAGAAAAAGAGACAAGAGGGCGACGGGTGCAACAACAACGGCCAATTCCACTACGACGCGATAATAGACGAACAGAAGACAAATGCGATAGTCGACAATGGAAGATGGCTGATTTTGGGAAACCAATTTGTGTGTTTGGTCTTAGTGAGTCAGTGGCCGCTGTGATCACCGAGGATCGTTTTGCCGTGAATGCCTCGTCATTCTCTTATCCGCGCTGGCCTTAACGTTAGTTTCCTTGTGTACACTTGGCCAACGGAAAAGCTAACGAAACTTACCTTCGTCTCTGTGATAGTGTATGCGACTACTAGATGATATTTAGTTAAATCAAATACTAAAACGAACGTTTGCTCTGGTTATGTTCGACACTTGTACGTATTAAGGGCATTTGGGTGGGGGAGGGCCTTGTGTCTAAGCTAACGTCAGTTGCTACATTGGCTTTCCTGCAAATTAAGGTCTAATTTAAGTAGACGCTAAAACACAAAACACCAGCCCGGCAAATGTGACTCTGTTCTTTGTTTGCAACATCGTAGTAATGTTAAAGTGCATGTAGGAATGTTTATTTGTTTCACTTTGCGTATATTCATGCAAACAAGCTAACCTTAGCTATGGGCGATAACTTAAACCCGCCAGTTTCCATGTCGTCAAGGCTGTAAAGACGGGAAACAAAGAAGCGAGAAAATGGACGCCTTGGCCTAAACTCTCCAACCAAATCGTCGAAGTATTCGTAACTTATTCTCGACGATATTTTCACAGACGCGTGTAATATACAACGGGTTGTGTATACATTTATTAGAACTTCGGTTTTTTAAACGTATTTTGACGGGTTTTTCAATAACGATAGAGGGAGACAAACACTCTCCGACGAGCTGCCCGGACCGAGAGCCCCATCGTGACACCTAGAGGCCGATTAAAGATCCTGCAAACTCCCCCCTTATCAGAAAAGTAGTGATACTTTACCTCTTTTTAGTGTGTTTCTCTTTCCGTTTAATTCGGCCGAAAGCTGAGAGTCAGTGCTACAAAGTTTAACAGGCTGGGAAGAAATGCAGGCTTCTTCGCAGTTTGTTTTAATCCCTCTCCCGCTTTAGCAGAGTAGCCTCTGCCACAAAATGGCAGTTGGGAGCTCAGTGCGCCTGTGCGGCCGCTGGGGGGTGGTGTCGAAGCTGCTGCAGACACCCTGATTGGCCAGGAGGGGCGCCCCGTTGGAATACATTGAAGCCCGTATATCACACTATTAGGAAGAGGGTTGCTTTCACGACCCTCGGATAACTGAGCGTTACTATCAGAAAATAACCTCGATATGTATATGTTTGAAAGTAAACATAACAAGTAAAACAAATTATGTTCATAAGAAATATATTTATTAAATTAGGGGAGTGGGACATCTTGGAATAATTGTGGATTGTGGAGCATTTGATTTGATGTATAACATAAAGTCTCATCTATTAGTCAGTCATTGACTGCAAACGAGAGAAACCAAAGTCCACATCTTTATTCACTGCCTTTTGAGAACTTTAAATTTGTATGTCTATCAATTATTAATCGATGACATGGCTTTAGTCATAATCCTAGTGCTTTACCTTCACATCTGAGATAAGAGGTATTCTTGTCAATACAGCTTCCAAACTTTCATACTTTTCATCCATGAATGCCACCCCAGGACACCCAAAGACAAATGATCATGATGTGAATGTCAGCAAAAATATTTAGAATAATAGTCAAATATAAAATGACAAACACATGGAACTGCCAATCCAACAAATCATACTGTCCTCGTGTATGTGCAGTTTACAGTATAATTAATAAATACAATGGCACAAGACAGTCTTTAAAAACACATTTTTAATAGTTTGTATGTATTTGACACCAGAATAACTGGAAATATATTTTAGAAAAAAAGAATAAAACATTTTGTATCCAACTCTGCACAATTTATCAGGATTGTGAAAAAAATGTGTATACTGTGCTGCAGTGGTTTTCCACTGCTTTCCACTCTTCATTGTTAACGTAAAGTCTCATCTTATCCATTGCATCTCTGTTACTATCAAACCGTGAGGCACTTAAAACACTGAGATGCTTTAAACAGTGGCATACAGTGGTAGCCATGATATATACAGCCATGATATATACACACACACACACACCACCCTCATGTGACAACAGTCCTGCATTATGATACCAGTGACATTGCAGTCTGTCACTTATAAGATGCTGTATCAAAGAACTAAACATCAAAACTGAACAAATAATAATTAAATGTTTGAACAAACAACTAGGCAGTTGCCTGATCACCCCATTATCTACATTAGTTATTAAATGTTGCTTTAAATAAATATGCATTGACGCACAAAAGAGGATTCAGGCTGTGTTTCTGTTCTGAGATTAATCCCTGAATACTAAATTCTGAGATTAAGCTCTGAGTTCATATAGAAAAAAAATTCTGAATTCTTTCATTTTAGATTTCTAAATGTATTTTCCTGCCCAAATTCTGATTATTGTTTCTAACATTCTTATGAAGATTATTATCTTCTGATATTATTATATCAGAAGTAAGATTATTTCCCACATTTTTTCAAGACATGGCCCTATTCCTTGGTTAGGATGGTAACTTCACAAGAACAACTAGGTCTTTTGTTTCTCTGTCTTAAAGACGTAGATTCTTAATACCCTTTAGTGTTACTACATCTAAGTCAGTCCAAAGGAAATAAACAGGGTTGGCACATTTTAAATTTGGACCCTGAACCCGCTTGCTTGTAGACAAGATCTGTCCATTTTCATACTCTTTTAATACATTATTTCTAATTAGTGATCTAGTCTAAAAAGTGTGGACAGTGGCCCAAAAGCCCAGGCTCGAAAAAAACTGCACAACAGCCATGCTAGTGGCACTGTGAGGCTGTACTTAGGCTTTAGCGCTTTGAGCTGAATGCTAATGTAAGCACGCTAACATGTAAATGTTCAACATTGTAGTTTAGCATGTTAACATTTTCTAAAGTACTAAACACAAAGTAGAGCAGAGGCTAATGGAAATGTCATTAGCTTTGTAGGTATTTAATTAACCAATTGGACGCACTTTAATGAGGATCATCTTATTATACTTAATTTTAAGGGGGACATGTATGTCTTTACCAAATTTAATGCATCCATAAATTAGTCATTGAGATATTTTAGTCTGGACCAAAGTGAAGGACTGACCAACAATGTCATTGCAAGACCCCCACCGTTAGCATTTCCTTTTAGTACAAATGTCTTTTGTCTGCCAGAAGAGTACACTGTCAACACTAATGCATCATGTTTACATCATATAGTATTAGTATATGTTATGAGACTGGGACATGCCTATATATTATCGGTATGCTAATGATGTATTATGATTGGACTGAGATTACTTTCCAGTAATGGTGCTCAGAAAATGAAAAAGGCAGAATGGCAAAATCTATGTCAGCAGTCACACTATGAAATGGATGAAACAAGATTACAATGAACAGGAACAGCTGTAGTCAATGGGGCTGGACATTTTGGCATTTTCACTAACACTGGTCAAACTCGTGGGGATAACTTGTTGGACTATGAGGAAAACAATGTATAATGCTTCAATAGTTAACGTGTTTCTAGTCAGCTCTTTAGAAACATTGCCACTATTTAAAGAATGATACCAATGTTTGTTTTTGCATCTGTGTGTTTTTTAACCATTTACAAAAAAAAAAAAAACAGATTCTTGACTTCATGCTGGTCATTTTCCCAAACTTGTAGTGTTGAACATTTCTGAATGTGTACAGTATCAATATCAAGTTACAAAGACCTAAGACTTGCTTAAATTTGGTAACTCATCACAGTGAACATCAGCTCTGTGTTTAAATTGTGTTACGTTATTGTAAAAATGAAAAATGGTAGAAATGTAAAACAATAATATATAAGCACAATTCAAAAATGTAAAACACTAACCTATGCTTTGGAATGGAAAAAAACTGCATTCACCAGACTGAAAAATATGGAGACATTATCCCTTAACTATTAATTAAAATATCATAATTGCTAGAAAATATGTAAAAATAATGAGATTCTATTACATAATTATGAGGGAACCCTCTTGTAATTACAAGGTCATCATTTATAATCATCATCATTACAACTTGTAATTTTGAGGTAAAAATTTAGAAAATAAGGTCTTCAATGATTTTCTCTAGGGAATGCTATATACTTAATTTGGAAACTGGTCAGCAGCATTGTAAAGAATGGCATAAAAATGCAAAACCACTGGTATGGCCCTTTAATTATTTATCATTTATGTCTACTCAGTGTTTTATCTTTGGCTTCTCAAAAGACAAAATCCTCCACAGCATCTGTGACAGTAATACAAATATTCAGTGACTCCAAACAGAACATCTCCCCATTTACAGCAGATCTGTCCATTATACAGTTGTGCCACAGAAAACAGTGTCATTCAATAAATCAATTCATCAAACTGATTGGTTAAATTATTGAAAATAACTGTGTCATTAAAACTGTAATAATGCATCTCATGAAACAGTATACATTTACAAATAAAGACTCTGCTAAAATAAAAATAAAACTATTTACAATCACAGAATATTGAATTCCAGTGGCATAGTGATAGTATATGTATTCCCATAAAAAATAAAATATGTCATAATTGTAAAGAGTAATGGCACTGAATTGCAGTGAATGAATCATTTGTTTTCTACAGCCTCTAACCTTCATACAGAACCACAGTGTGACATAAAGGCCTGCCAGATACAGCTTTCATTTTTATATTTTGAAGTGGAAGACAATTCACAGGTAATACACCAGCAGTAGCAGTGCTGCAGACATGGGATAGAAAGCAAATGTTTTTTTTATGGTTACCTGTGCAAGCCTGCCAATTGAAACATGCTGCTGGCAATGACTGCACCCTCCCTGCATCCCCACAACATGACATCCTGAGCAGATCCAGGAAGAATCTGAAGGAACACATTTTCTGATTACAACAAATACAATCCAATATCAATCGAAATCATTTCTTTGCTTCTCAGGGCGTGGCTCTCCCCCAGCACAGTCCTATGACCTACAAGACACTCCATTTGATGCTCACTCTGTAATGCAACATGTTCAGTAGAAACAGGTACTGGTTTGCACTCAAAAATAAACTTCCAGATGTTTTCCAAATTTGTTTAGCTTTTTTTTTTTACATTTCTTTTTTAATGCAGGACCAAAAAGGTGTTGTTTGCAGTGCTACCAGAGGGCAGACTGCTGCCTCATACTAACATAAGAATGCATTTTAGCATGAAACAAAGACTGCATATTTTGTTCCCAATCTCTTAAGGCTTCAGTATGCTTCAACCCAATTTTTGTAGGTTTCTGGAACTGACCACCACACTCACCTCATGCAGTGACTGGCCAGGTGTTGTGTTGGTGTGTAAATAGGCAGGGTTTGAACATTTTCACACAACTACTTCTGTCCCTTTTTGGTGCAGCACCATGAAAGCTGTTATGAAGAGACATTTTTAAGGTGTGCAATGTTATTCCTGTCGGTACGAGTCATTGTGTCAAGACCACAGAGATACACAGACTATTCAGAACAGGTGGTATCAGTTTTGCCTTTAGATGTAGTCAGATGATGTTGTGCGAACTATTGTTTGAAGTCACAAGTCATCCTATGAAGCCCAAACGCCATAACAGAGAGGAACAATAGGAATTTTGGAACTCACAGAACTTTTACATAGTTCTAACAATAGTTGGAAGACGCCACCCCTCCAAAGATCGAAGTTCTTTAAATGACGTTTTGAGGGACTATTTTAGGTCCTACTTCACAGTCGATACTCTCCCAGCAGAAGAGGTACAAAGAGCGACATAAGTGTACAATGATTGGTCGAATGAGCCAATGCAGAACCAGCACCTGCGATCTGTAAAAATGCATGTAACAGCCCGTAACGGTAGCCTTAAGAAATTGACCAAAACATGGACAAATGGACCGACAGTGAAGTCCAGACATTGAGCGTATATGTATATGTGACTGGCTTAAGTTACTTCAGCATTCTTATTGGCGGTGTGGATGCTAACAGAAGAAAAGCCCTTGAAGGCATGCAGTTCTCAGGGGATCTCACCATGACTACAGCAACAATTAAACATCCAGTCAAATAAAACAGATTAGAAGAAATAAGAACCTATCCTTTAAACCAATACATCAGAGTTATGGTTTTGTCTGTATGGATCTTAATGAGTTTACAATCTCAATAATCTGATAGTTCCAGCAATGAAAAAGAAATTCATATAAATACATTCGATAAGTTCAGAACATCTATATTTTGAGAATAAACCAATACTTTTTCCTATTAAAGTGAGTGTAATTTCTATGCACCAATCAAATGTGGACATGATGACTTCCTCTACAGCTTCAGTCTGTCCATTCTGAAGTACATTGCAGTGTTGCAAGACAGGGCAGTAATCAAGTCTGGTCTCAGTCTTTAGTTTGGTATTGAAGCGTGTTATCAGTTATGTCTTGGTGGTGTATGTGTTCTTTCCTCATAGCAGACTGTGGTCCTGCTGTTCTGCACTGTCATTGGCAAGTGCTTATTAAGTAAGTCTCTTATTTTTCACAGTGTGTCTTTGCCGTATAACAACCAAGCATCCTCATTTTAAACATGGAGGTTTATATATATATGTGGACAGACATAATAGTTAGCTTGTAATATTGTGCAAGACCACAGAGAGACAAAGTAATAAAACTTATCACAAATACAAGATGTTACATTTTGGACACTTAGTACGCTATGGTCTAACAAAGTGACTTTAAATAGCTTTCTAGACTTTTGCTAAATTGCTTCAAAATAATGGATTTGTATCTGGGCATGGGAAGGACATGACTGTGATGGCAAAGAGTTCGTTCAGCAATATGAATATGTCTCAGGGCAACGAAGGCATGTTCCTCCCTGTCTGTCCTCATTACCCATTTCCTCCTTCCACTCCTCCCTTTATCCATCCTTCCATTCAAGCCTGTGCACATTGTACATTCTTCCTGGAATCTTTGCAGTCCAACTGATTTTCTCATTTTCTCAGAGTAGTTAGCGCAGGTGTATAAACATAAACTTGTGTGTTTGTAGCTTATTGACTTTAAATTTTTGTCCAGTATTAAGTGAAGTTGCTGTCCTTGATGTGAGTATTATTACAACCTCTCTAACTCTCTAACTATATATTCTCATGACATAGGGTCAAAGCACAACATTCATAATGTGTTGCTGACTTTGTGGTTTTGTTCCCACCGACCGTGTGTGTGTGTGTGTGTGTGTGTGTGTGTGAGTGTGTGTGTAGTGTTAGAAAGCTGTGCTGGCCATGCTTCCTGGAGCAAAGAGTCTGGGAATGCTGTCCTGAGATGTCTCCACGTGTCTGTGGGCCATCTTCCCCTCCTCGCCTGCTCCACACAGTGAATGGAAGGACCACACAAAAAAATGAAAACGTGAATGAACAAATGAATGAATGCGTTCAATGCAGAAAGCTGATTTCTTCTTAATTATTGTGTTATGTCACAAATATATGAATAAATGGAATTTAAAAAATTAATGGATGAAAAAAATATAGAAAAGCAATGTTTAATTCACCCTAGTTAGAGTAAATATATAAGATGCAGCAAGTGTATTATGTGAGGGCACATTCATACATATCCATATCTGAAACAACCCAACTAATGTAATTTAAGGCAAATTATTTCTCAACATTAGTCTTATTTTCATAGTTTTGATTATTGTTACTACCATTGAACCATTTATGAAAACATTATACTCACTGGCATTAATGTTGAGATGCAGGTGAGACAGCTTGCATTTCTGGTTAGACTACTTATCTTCTTGTTATTTTTCTCAGTTATTTTTCTATTTTTTACTCACAATTCAGCTTCATTACACTGGCTCCCAATTTGTTTTAGAACTGATTTTAAAAATCAAAACTGACCAAAGTAAAAAATAAGACTCACACGAAAACACACACAATAATCTTTCATTAACTGACAAATGTGATGCAATATAGCATGAGCCTACCAGACACACACTGTCTATTTCTGTAAAAAAATTATTTTATTGAAATGTACACCTCTTTACAGCCATGCAGTGAGATAATCACAACCCTTTCCTCTGTTTCTGCTTCTTATAGCCAGCCCAACAGTGTATCTAGGAAATGTATTGTCTGTCATTCTAACTTATATGATGGTTATTATTACCGAGTACTAGAAGAGCTTGTTTGGCAGCATCTCTGACTTCCTCCTTGTCTGTCCGACAAAGATACACTAACTGGTCAATACTTTCTTTGGCCTGGAATGACAACAGATGGCATACAGTGGTCAGTGTGACAAAGGCATACTGTGTTATACAGTACAGACAAGCTGCAGCTACAGTGTTTTAAATATTAACACATTTGTGTCATATAGTAGATCAATGTTTCCCTAAAATAGTATTTTGACAGGGTGAAGCAGCTTTGTGTGTGTGTTTGTACCTTGAGACAAGCTAAGGCCTTGCATCCACAGACTCTGCTGTCCACATTCTCATCTTCCAGCAACTCCAAACAGCTGACCAGAGCCTGAGGAGGAGAACGTACAGTGTTGTCTGTCTTGGAAGTATGAGGCTGCTACCAGCTTCTGCACTTTATGTTATTATGTACTGAGTAATCTCAAGCCCTGCTCGACCTTTTACATTGCTCTTCATGTAATGCATGTTCAGGTAATGCATGCCTGATTGAAGAGTTATGATCAGAGCCCAATGGCCTATTTTATCTTTTTACAGAATATCAGTATTGCTGTATATGCAGGCAAATAATAAGTAATGTTAGCACAGACAAGCCAAAATATGACACAATATGTATGTATGCTGAAATTTAGAAACAGTGTTGCCATTACACCATAAAATGTCCCACTCACTAGATATCCTGCTTACAAGTTGGTGATTTTGGTAAAAGTGTGTGTGTTTGAAACATTCTGTGCACACACACAGTACACACCCACTCTGTGGAGTGTCTCTCACCTGCTCTCTCTGTCTGGGCTGGGCAGCCAGGCTTCTCAGCACAGAGCTGGCAGAGGCTGACACTTTTCCTCGTGGGTCTTTGAGTAATTTGGCCACAGCGTGAAGTCCATCTCTCCTGAGGCTGCACTCAGTAGGATGCCGCAGAGTGTGGACTATCACATCCTGGTCACATGACGCCAGGCTCTGCACCAACCACACTGTTGGAGGGAGGTAATCACTTATTATTGTCACTGATCAGAAGTTTATTCTGCATTCATTTAGCTTTGTGTGTGTGTGATACCTTCTTCTGACAGCTCAGTGATGTGTGTTTCCATGTCACTGATGCTGTTGGCCTCCAAGTAACTCCACAGCTGGAACAGCGTCACAGTCACTCTGTCTCTGCTGCTGCCTCGCCGTGGCAACCTCTGATCCAACACTCGCTCAACCACACACAAGAACACTGGACAAACACACATACAGGTGTTAACATGGCACACACACTAACATGTACTGTACACACACGAACGTGTACACAGATGTTGCTGTACCTGTATCAGCCATGTTGCTGGCCCTCTCAGGCAGGATGCTGGAGTAGACTGTAGACAGTGTAACCAGGAACCTCTCAGCAGAAACGCTGTACACGCTGCCCTGCCCTACACACTGTTGCCACAGTGACACAGCACCCAGGCACCAGCCCAGCTGTGGTATCACTGGAAAGGAGAGAAAATAGGTCAGAATAACGAGAGAGGAACGGAAGAAAGAGTTGGACGTTCATTCTTGACCTGAGAAAATAATGTCAACTCAAAAGGTCCACTTACTAGCTTTTTCTGAGCTAATGATGCGGTTTAAGGCTTAGAAAAAGCTTATTTAGTTTCTGCTAAACCCATCAGAACCTGTTCCACACAGCTGCATGCACAAAGAAACATCAGACACCTTTCACAGACTGAGACTTGACAGCAACACAAACACTGAGTCTACAGCACACATAACACCATATTTAAACTTTCTAGCACACTTAGACTGTTAAAATTACAGGAACACTTTCAAAAATGTTTTGTGAAGATTTAGTTAGTTTTCACTTTCATCATAGCTAAGCTTGCTTGAAAGCACCATGATATATGCTGATATATACATGATATATTCTAGAATATATAGTCTGAATACGTCTGTCCATTAAAATTCAAATCTGCTTTATTTACATGACCATGAATAAGATTGTGTGAAACAAGTTAGGTAGTTTTGAGACAAACCAGTTCGCACAAAATGTCGTACGACCATGGTATGAAGTAAAAGTGTTTATAGCTGTTCAGGACAGCCACACTGGAGGGCATTCATAGTGTATTCACTTGGTTGTTCACATTAAAGTATGCCATAATTCTTGAATACACTGCACAGTTGTGACCAAATTTAGATGATGTGCTCGACTCTACTACAAATGGCGGCTATAAATGATGCTGCAGCAATATGATGCATTTAAATAGCTGTAATTCAGTAGTCTAGAGTCATTAACTTCAAATTATGCACAATTCATCCCTTTACAAAGCCTTGCTATTTCCAGGAATTAGGTTTTCTCTCAAATCAGCATGATTGTGTATCACTATGTGTATGTTGACGAAAATCCAGATGAAGATGCACAGTTAAAAAGGTGTCATTAAATAACAAATTTAGAATGCTAGGCAGGCAGCTGTGCGCAAGGACTCGTAGTTTAATGAGTTTAATCGGCTACAGTTCTGGATCTTACCAGCAATACTATGGGTAGTCAGTTTAATGATATGATGTGTTATATGTTATATATCACTTAAATACAAGTTAGCTGAGTTGTGTTGTGCATGTTCACTTTATTAAATAGACAGCAACGTGCACTGTGTACCCCAATCTGAATTTGCCACTTGCTGTCAGTGGAAGGTGTCCAAAGGTGACACCAGTGATATTGATGATCTACTGGCTTTCTAAATACGGAAGTAATGGCTGCATGTAATGTTCAGACAGACAGATGTATAGATACTAGAGCTCACCTTCAGCAGGCTTTCTGAGGCGTCTTGGGTTGTCCTTGATGATACGTCGGATGATTTCCAGTACTTGAACCTCTCTCAGCAGTCTGTCTAAGGCGTACATCTCTCCACAACGCAGAGGACCAAACATACCCAGACGCTACAGACATAATGCCATATATCACTTTCTTCAGAACCACAGCTTTGACACAACAGTAAATCTTTCTAACTGAAGCATTAATTTGGTCCTCTGTGGTCCACCTCTAATAACATGGATGGTTATACAGTATATTTACTAGAACTGACCAATCTTATATTGGTTTTCCACAGAAAATCTACCTTTAATATTACAACATTTAGTGTTACAACTATCACCACAATAATAAATCATTGAATTGCTGCAGCTGCTACTGCTTCATGTTGTATTTCAACTTTAAAATTACTATTGTGCTACTTTTTAAAGAATGTATCAGTTTGATTCATTCCTACATGTTACAAACAAATTGATTAAGCTCCAAGTAGTACATGTTTACAGGCATTTGAACATTCTCCTACCAACAGCTGTTTGCTACAGTTCTTCAAGTGGACCACCAGGGAGCAGTCTAGAGTGGTGTAGCCTGTTGTGAGAGGAGAGGTGGGGGAAGAGGGGCTGTCCCAGCCTCTGTCCTGCAGAGACCTACAACACATACAAGAAGAATTTGCAGTGACATTTCATTTTTATTTTTCAATTTTTCATTTCTTTTGTGTCCCTCAATGGGAAATTAAACTCTCAGCATGGCAAGTACACACACACACACACACACACACACAGGATACAAGACAGTATAACACAGGCAACACGTAATCAATAAGCAATATATAAAAGTCATAAGACAAGGAGTGTATTACAGTGTTACAGTGGTGGTGTGTGAAGTTCTGTTCAATTCAGTTGTATTTATATAGCACCATATCATAACAGAGTTATCTCAGGGCACTTTTTTGTCTAAAGCAGGTCGAGACCAACTCTTACATTTACAAAGACCCAACTGTCCCAACATGAGCAAGCAATAGGTGACAGTGGCAAAGAAAAACTCCCTTTGTGAATATTGGTGTGAAAGTATGAAATATTGTGAAATATTATTAAACACACTAAGAAGGACTGTTTGTATGTATTTCAGCGGGCCCTGAGTGCCTTTACTTATAACCTTTCTTGATCAAGTTTCCTTCCAAAACCTGTATGAAAATGTGGACTGCTGTGCACTACTAATCATAAGGTTAGGGTTAGTCTACCCCTATCCCTAACCCATACTGCCTACCTCATTAAATCATTGTTAGCCATGCTAGCGCCATGACTCTAGGGATAGCAATGTTGGTCTGTCAGTCAGTCAGTTGGCCCACCACTTTGGTGCAGACTGAAATACTATTGGATAGAATAAGATTAAAATTTTTGCAGACATTCATGTTCCCCTCAGAAGAATTGTAATACCTTTAGTGATCCTGTAACCTTTCTTCTAGTTCCATCATCACGTAAAAACTTTAACTTGTCCGATTCTTTAGTTGGGACTTTCTTTAGTGTAAATATTTATGAACAAATATCTGACATTCCATTAGCCTCAGTTGTAGTTTGTACTTAGTGCCAGTTAGTGTGCAAACATTTGCTAACGACGTGTTACACACAGTACCGCTATGTCTAAGCACAGAGAGGCTAGAATGGCTGTAGACATTTAGTCATGTTGATTTGTCCTTGCTAATACCAAATCTGTATCAGTAAGACTCCAGCTTGGAGTGAGTAATACAGAAGTAATACTGTTTCTTAGTTGGCGTCAATGTAAACTTGTACAACTTCATGTACCATCTAAAACAATAATATTAACCTAATGCCTAAAAAGGATGTTAGTGTATGAATGTGTCCACTTTTAGATAAGAAATGATGATGTGTAGTGCCAGCCTAATGTTTTTTCACATAATGGTCCCAATTATTGTCATACAGTGAGGTATAAAGACACAAAGGAATACTGGGATCAGAACTTTATTTGCTCTTGGCCAATGTTTAGGTATCAGAATCTAAACAGGGAGGAAAATAGTTGGATACGTGCATCCCTAGCTACCACTAAAACTGGCTGATACTAGCTTTGACATGAGAGATGGCAAGCAGTTTGCGACTTTGAGCCTAGAAAATAAATCTTCATTAAGTCGTATTTCCATTTTGTTATGTTATGAAAGTATATGAGGTATGAGGTGCTCACAAGCTCTCACATCGGCAAATACCAGTTTAATCAACACCGTTACAGTGTATTTACAACACAGCTCCATTAGATGGCAGCAAGATACTACAATAATAATGAGAAAAGTTGTGCAATAACAGAGAGGTTATTTACTTTATAGGAACATGTCTTATGTTATTCATATGTATGGACTTATGAAGTTTTTGATAAATCACACATCTTATGTGAAGTGTGCAAAATATCTGGTTGGGTTTTAGTGTATTCACTAAGAGTTCATTCGTCATCACTAACCTGTCATTTCTACTCATCTTGTTGCCCTTATCCTCCTCTTCCTCCTCCAAGTCAGATGTGTTGAGGAAGTCAAAGCTGCCCAGAGCTGTTTCCACTGTGAGGCTGACCACACTGGGTGAACGGCTATGCCTACCGCCCTACAAACACACAAACACACACAGTCCAACACTGTCCAACACTTCATAGATGTCACCTTGAATTAGCAGTAATTAGACTAATGACTGACAATCACACATCAAGGGCACCCAGGTGGAGCCAGTATGTTTTGTTTGTGATCAAACCGAGCCAAACTGGTTGACTAAAAGGTTGACAGGTTTCTTAGAGTTAATGGCAAGGCAACATAATTAATACATACAGAGTTACGTCTCTGAGTTGACTGTACCTGTGTGTTGGGCTATGACTTTTTTTTTTTCCTTAGTCAGAATAAATTTATATATTTGTTTCACATATTCTCTCTTCTTATTATTGTTATTATATTTGCTTTTGTTAGGGGTTAAATAATGTTTGGTACATGGGTCTTGGGTTTCTTCTTCATTTTTGGCTCTACCAAGAATATACCGTGTTCCTAGAACAACAAAAATGTATGAATCATTTATGTTTGTTTCTGAGATATAGCATTACTGCCTTTTATAAATTCTGCTTTTAGGACAACTATTTTTGTGCAATACATTATGTATACTAGTACCATTATCACAAAAGGTTATCAAGACAGAAGGCATGATTATTCTTATTTACATAGTATTGTAACAGGCTCCTATGTAGTAATTTAACATGTTAGATTTTCTGTTAAAATTTACACAGAATTAAAAGATTTGGATACATTTATTGCGCTACTTTTATTTATTATTTTATATTTATGTAAAGAGGCTGATGGGCGGCTGATCCTAGGCCTGCTGTTATGCTACAGCAGCCATGCCCCCTCATGACCCTTCATAACTGAATAATGGCATATGCTACAGCACCATATTCTAAAAGAGAAAAGCACTGTTTCAAAGGATGGACGGATAAGAAAAGGAGTTGGATATGGACCGGTCGAGGCAGATGACCGCTCACCCAGAGCCTGGTTCTGCTCGAGGTTTCTACCTGTTAAAAGGGAGTTTTTCTTGCCATTGTCGCCTAAAATCACCCCCAGATGGGACAAAGCATCCATGGCTTCACCTTTATTTTCCACTGTCGGAGTATGGCTTTCAAATAGCGCTAACAGCGGATATTAACAGACCCCGGCACAAAGTGTAGCAAACTCCAGTTGTGAACGCTGGTCTGAGGTCAGTACATCAGAGAACCGTGCTGACACCTTATTGACATAGAGCAGTTGTAATAACGCTAATAAGTTTAATACTATATACACACACGCTTTAAAACTAACTGCTGGTCCTGCTTTCTGTTCAAGCTCCAAAATTCAAGCTATTGGTGTGTGTCTTGTAACTGTATGAGACATTTAACTAGACATGGTCATTCATATAGCCTGATGACAAGAGACAGAAAAGTATATATATGCAAAAAAAATGTTTTATGTGGACTTGATGGATACAACTATTCAACCACAGATGATCTTCCTCAAAGTAAAGAAGTGAACACACTTGATTTTATTACGCAATTAATGATGAAACCTTAAGTTATTATCTCCTAGTTAGCCTTAACAACTCATGTGATATTATACATTTTCAGTAAGATTAGAGACTGATTTGGGCACTGTAAGTGTTTTCATGTGATTGGACTAATCTGTGGCTGCCTGTGATGGATGCTGGGACTCAGGACATCTATACATGTATTTATGTAATGATGCATTTAAAAGAGTGTAATACTAATGTTATATTCACATGGGAATTTTGTGATCACACTTTTGAGATACAGACTTGGAATATTGCTCTGGTGTATATGTAACAGATCATTACAATCTGACCATAAATCACTTGTCTACCTTTACCTGAAGAACATCATCCGTCATGAGTCATATCCACATAAAATAAATGAAGTGGGAAAACGACAGTGGTGTGCCTATATTTTTTTCTATTGTTTTAATTTAATTGAGTTAATCAGTTAATTCAAGTCATTTGATTACCACTTTGAGAACTTGTTTTAACAAAGTAACAGTGCTTTTTCTTGAGTACAGTTTTTTGCCTACTCTGCCCACCCCTGCCCACATTTCTCACACATGCTCCATCCTCACCTTCAGTATAACTTGCAGTAGCTTCAGCTCTTGTTCCAGTAGTTGTAACTCAGGAAACTGTCCTCTGTAATCATCTAGAGAGGAAACTATAGCTCCCAGGGCATCTTCCAATCCACTGTCCACCGTACCATCACACTCTCTGGACAGACAATCTGCTCCTACACCTGGCATCTCCTCCTCCACCAACACCCGCTGGGCTACATACAAAACATCCCCGCTCTCTGGGAGTGTGTTGCACTCAAGCTGTGGGTGTGTGTTAATTTGTGATTGTGTGTTAGGGTCCACTCCTTCAGTCCTAGGACAGGAGGATGTGAGGAGGGAGCTGGATGTATCCTGTTGTTTCCTATGTTGATGTTTATCTATGACATCGTCAGCTGTTGTGTTTTCTTCAACGACACAGAGCCTACTTGGTGACAGGTTAGTGTCAGCAGCAGCAGAGCTGGGCGGCTCAGGAGTTCTGCTGGGCAGCTCCATTTCAATGTCATTGATGGAGAGCCCTGAGGCCAAAGACATCACCTCCCCTGATTCGCCGGCTGACCTGTCTGTCAATACAATGCCATCAGCACTGCTTTCACTAATGTGAGAGAGAGAGCGTGAGTAGCTGCGTGAGGTGTGGCTGTTCCCTGCATCCTCTTCGTCACTGTCAGGTTTTGTCATCACAGTGACTGTCATCTTCTTCTCTTCCCTGTAAATCAATTTATATACAGTATCAGTTAATCTTATTATTGATGAAGTATGCCATAAACCAAGCATGCAAACTCACCCCTATACTTATAGACAAATGTAACAAATAATCAGTCAACAAATATGTTTTAGAATAAAAATAAATGCTACCAAAAAACGAAGCACAAAAAACTAAATCAAACTACCTGTTGCTCTCTGAAATGTTGGGAACCTCACTGACAGAGCTGACTCTGTGAGCAGAGTTTGGAGTTGTGGAGGAGGAGTCTCTGGGGCTAAATGAGATGTCAGGCTGTGGGGAGGAACTTCCAGTTACAGCTGGCTGGATCTCTGGTGTCAGCACCACTGCCTAAAGAGAGTTGGATACAGCACAGTAACAACATAGTAATAACTTTTAGGCTCATTTTAGCCAAACACCACTAGTTTTCATAGTCAGTTAAAGGATTTGTTAGTTTGATGCTTGCATGTATGTATACACAAGTGTAGGTTAGATACCAGTACAGGCACTAAAATGTGAGACGTGGCTGTTAAAGTTTGAGTTCAGTGTGGGACGGTTGCTCTGCCATGATCCTGCGGCAGTCAGACTGTGCAACCGCCACGGACCCTGTAGACCACTACACAAACTGCTACCACCACACTGGCGTGCAATACTTTGTGCAATACCGATAGCAATGTGCAATATATAGAGATATATACACTTCCATAGTATAATATTGTTAGTACTGGCGGCTACTTCCCTTGCACTAAACTTATTTCAGTACTTATTATTTTGAGAAGTGGGACTGCATGTCATGTACATGACTTGATTACCCAAAGC
>JAVQJD010037979.1:0-53151 GCA_036023655.1 Nannoperca australis | reverse complement strand
GGACACTTTCACATCCCCTGCACAAGCTATACTGGTCAGACAGCAAAGCACTCTCAGTGGGAGGTTCCTGCAACTCTGCTGTAATAAGGACCGCTACAGGAAGTCATTCATACCCACTGTGAATATATACATATCTATCTATCCACACACACACACACACACACACACACACACACACACACACACCTGAATCTCTATTTATTTGTTAATTATATTTTCTTGTTATGCTGATTCTTTTTATTATTCCTTTTTACAACTTCAATACCCAATTTCCACTTGGGGATTAATATGGTCTATCTATCTATCTATCTACTTTATACTCTCCCTGTAAAACCACAACTTGTTGTTTTTGCATTTTTGTGTATGTAGTGGTAAAACAAAATCTTATTAGCTCATTAATTAGTGAGCTGTAGAGGTGCTATTGTCCTTTCTTGTGACAGAGTGAGGGTAGCTGCTTCACACAATTACCAATCCTAAACTTAGTATATTGAGAAAGCATATTTCCCAGAATGCTGAACTGTTCCTTTAAATGCAATAGCGTCATGCCAAAACCATTATAATGATTATACAAATAACCTCTGCCAACTCTTATTTGATCTACCATGCCATAGAAAAAATCATGAAAATCATGAAAAATGAAAAGGTTAATAAGCTGAACACTCACACAGTGAAGCAAGGTATAACAGATTATGCTATACAGTCCATGTAGGAAATACCTTTAAAATGAAATCACTTTTATTTCACTTAACTGAGCTCAAGATCATGCAGACTACAGAAGTACTAATAGTATGCTAGTGTTGTGATTTTATGTACAGTAGCTGTTTGAGTCCCAGTCTTGGGTTTTTGTATTAAAATCGAATTTTCATAAGATACTTTATCAAAGTAATAATGCATTAATACTAGTGGAGGGGGTGTTTGCTAGAGAGTAACAGAGAAGAAGAAAACACTGAGGCCGAGTGCTGCATATAGATGGTGTGTTGTGGTTTCCCAGAAAATCATTACCCTGACAGTGGTCTGCTTCGCCCTGAGGTGCATCACTTCACAATCTGCCACGTTGAAGCTCTTTCTACATCACTGTTTTTCTCTTCATTCATTCAGCAGTGATGGGCCACCTCTGCTGGGTTGATGCATTTTAACTCAAAACAAAACAAATACAGGCATTGAAGTGTTCAAATGAGAACAACATAAAATGATTGCCACCATCTAAATTATAGGGGCCCTCTTGAACTACAAACCTCCCCAGGCATGTGAAAGTACAGCCTCCCCATATAAAAGTCATTACCCATCCTCCACTCTGTAACAGCCACGCTAAAGCTCACGCTACACACCACCCCAGGGTGTTCTGTCTGTGTGTCTGTTTGTTTGTGTTAGCTGGGCCTTATCTGTGGTGTCTGTGTGTGTGTGTGTGTCTGTGTGTGCATGTTGATGAGCATATGCTTTCACTTAATACTGCTTGCACGCATGAGTAGTTAATTTATTTTTCATTGTTTCATTATGTCTGCAGAATATGCATCTCTATGCGTCTTATGCATCTTTCTAGCAATGTCTCTTGCCCCAGTCTCTGCTCATATGATGTTGTTTAACACCCCACCCCCACCTCTAACTGATGGCTACCAATTTCCTCCCCTGTACCACGTAGTTTAGTTTCATTTGCTGCTGTCACATTAAACATATAGTTGCGTAATTCTAGTTAAATATAACAATTTAAAAAACATCCAGAAAACTACGTTGCAATGAAAATGCATTTATTTGTTGGAATAAATAAAAGCTACCTACTGCAAAACAACTGTAATATGGGTACTTAATTACTACTGGTAAAATTGGGCAACGTTTTATTTGACTGATCAGGTAAAAATGGTTTGGACCACCTGTGATAATGTGGGCTACTTTTTGTACCATTAGGGAAGTTTAACACAATCAAAAGTTTGGCATCATTCCAATGCATTGACCTCTCCTTTAGAGATAGATATAACAGCTATGACTGAAACATTGTAATACATTGTGACGGAAAACTGATGAACAACAAAACAATATTACATGTGCTATTTCTCCTGTTGAAATCAACTCTACAATACCAGATAGATTTATGGTACATGATCATTTATATTCCCCATAGTAACTAGGCTTATGTCCTTTAATTACTTTGTGATATGAGTGACAGAGAAAAGGTTTGCCTTCTTTCATCACTGAATATGTGACTATTCCGTACAGTATGGTATTTACATTGTTTTATTCCCTGATACAGAGGCAGATGGTTTGCAGTGGAAATTGCTTGGCTATGTCTTCCTGAAAAGGAGAAGATAACTGAGCCTTGTTTAACTTGCTAAATGTCAGTCAGTCAACAATCTCTATCAGAATGTGAAATTTGTAGGAGAAAAAACAAGCAACCCAAACTGACCAATTACAGTTCTTGCAGAATCTGCATGGTATCTCTGTGGCAACCATTGCCCTTTCCCGTAGTTACATTTTTGAGGCAGAAGTCAACTACCATTGGAGCATATAGCCGCCATAACACATAAGTATCAATCCTGTTTAAAGACACTCTTTAGTTTTCATACATCAGTCAAATATGACAACATTACATTAGATTATGTTGGATTTTGTGTAAAAAGCAGCATGGCTAAGAAATGGTTCCAGTTTTTGGTGGAGGTTGGGGGAGCATTTGACAGTTTGATGGAGCCCAGTTTGAAAAACACAGGCTAAGTCTATAGCTAGAACTTCATTTAGTGTATTATTTCCATTCTCTGCTATTGCTATTTGTGTATGAATGATGTAGTTCAAATATAAAACAAAAACAATTACATCATTTAATGTTGGTGTAACATATTAAAATAAATACATAAAAAGTAGTTTATACCTTCCCTTTTCAGTAGCTTTCGGTTATTACAGCAAAACTAGCATGCCTACACAATCTAAAAATAACTAGGGATTATTCATAATATTTGGCTTAAAAAAACTCACATTTCCCCAAAATTAATTTGAACTTAATATTTGTACGATGTTTTTGGCGTGTTACCGCCAACCCCAGCCCGGATACACCATCTTTTTCCATACTGCGACACCCATTTTGATGTTTATGTGACTGGAGTGTGCTTCCTGCAGCGAGGAGCTCAGGCCTACCTCATTTTCGCATGGCAGGTCAGCTTCTCTGTGTTTCAGTCTGAAGCCGTTGGCTGCTACTGAACCGTTTGGCTCTTTTCTCTACTAGCGAGCAAACCTACAATCTAGACCCAACTGTCCATCCAGCTCATTTTTAAGGGGATTTATCATTATATATGCCCGTGTATCCAAAACACATCGGCCATTGGGGATTCCTAGCACCGACTGGCCGGGTCTGAAGGCCGTTATAACGCTTTTTCGAGGTTTAATTAGAGGTAGAAAACAACGGTGGTGGAGGAGGAGGAGATTCCATATTAGGAGGACAGAGGAGAAGGCACCCCCCTTTTGTGATTTTGAGCTTTTGGTGAGTGTTTATCATCATTTTACGTTATTATTGCCGTTATAAATGATACCCCCGTGTAGAGTGGTCTTGTATTGATGCAGATCCAAGGTTTGGGTTGGTTATTGCGCTGTTTTGAACGTTTATTTTCATATTTTGTCTCGGGTGTGGGGGATGGGCAGCGTCAGCGCGTGAGTAGGCGCGCGCGCACTGTGCGTGTGTGCAGGGCAGTTCTCGCGCTCGTGTTGTGTTTGTGAGCGCGCGCTTCCTTCCTGCAACTACTGCTAGTTTTGAATTAAAAGCACATGAGTGGTTTTTAATCTCAACCACAATCATTTTAACATGTATCCCATGCTTCTTTTCACCAACACTAAACATGTATGTGTTTTACTTAGCAATTAAACTTTTTACTTAACTATTTAGTTTTATTTTATTGATAATTTAGATACTTTATCAATTATGGATTCATGCTTTTATCTCATACTTTGTTTAAATATACTTTGTACGTGTTTTGATAAATACTTGAGTGTCAAAATAAGTTAATATTGTTTACAAAAATATCAACAGTTGTGAAATTGAAACTAAAATAGAAACTAGTTTGAGCAATGTTAGCATTTTGTCCCATAGTTGTACTTGTGTTACTGTACTTTACATGCCCATAGTTATTACCATATATTACAACATTACCAGATAATGTTGCCTTAACCTGGATTGATTGTAGATTTATGAATGTGCCAAAGTCCATTGTATATGCTATTTAAAAAAAAAAAAAAAAAAAAAGTTATACATTTTTGTGTCAATTTCATTAAAGCTGTCTGGAGTGCTTTTCAGCTGGTTGCTCCAAAGCCATTGGCGGTGTGGGGGGAGGGATGAACACACACACACACACACACACACACGCACACCCAGGAGGGCCACTTGCCAACCTTGTGAAGCTCAATGACACAATGTACCAGTCCCAGATAAGCCTTCGGTATCTGTGTTAGGAAGGAAAACGCTGGTAATACAGACTCTGTCAGGAGTCCGTTTTATCAGGGTAAGGGTAGAGTAGTCTGGAATTGAAATTGGAAACAAATCATGTGTTTTTGAACTCCAGCAAGTTCGTCACATTACTATGGAATATTTTCTATTACCCTTTTGTTGCCCACATGAGTTTTTGCCTGTGCTGTTTTGTTCAGATAACAAATTGCAGCTAATATTTAAAGTAGGTTATGTAAACAATGTATGAGAAGATGTTCTGACCAGGTAGAGGTGCTGGAGCCATTATTTAATATATTGGAAATCCTTGGAGTGCATTATCACACATAACAATTTCCACATAACAAAGGAAAAAAGGCTGTGTGTATGCATTTTTTTTATTGGTTGCTTGAAGTAATGTGTAGTATGTGGTTTCCCATAGTTACTGCGGTTTGCCAAGCATCATTGACTTTTCTTGATCCTTATTATCCTGCGTTTAGCTGGCTGAGCATGTTTAATATATTCCATACTTTTGCATTTCTTTCTGACCACATGACGAGACTATTTAATCATTTTTTTGGATTAGGATAATTATTTCCTCTCACACAGGTGCACAGCATATGTGCATGTCAGCAGTCGGCTGGCTGTCAGTCTTTGTGGTGCATTCAAGGCAACACATCCTTCGGTCTTTGTTTGTTCTTGTGCATTGAGGTTGGCTTAGTATGTCAAGCAGGACACCTGCCAAACACACATAAACAAGACGTATGTAATCTGTAGCTGTTTAATGCTAACAAAATAATTGCTAAAATTGTCTTGGCTACAACTGCAAAACCAATTTAGCTTATTTAATGAACAGAAACTCATTCAGTCATTTGTCAGATTTTCAAAGTGATGAAAGAAACATGTAAATATAGTGTGGAATGGAGGTAAGTGCAACTGAAGCAAGTATAAAAGTGAGCTCTGACTTTGGCTCTGAATTTGGGTGTCACTTTATTGTAAACAAAAATCCAGTTCATTGAGACTGGAGCGGATATCTTTCCATAGATATTTTCCTATATTGTTGTAAATCACAGCCTTCACTTCGTTTTATATTAGTTTATTGGTCTGATACGCTTGTTAGTATGTACCAGGGTTATTATTTTAAGTACTGCTTTATTACTGGTTACTACACCAGTGCTGTTCATGAACTGTTGGTAACCATCATGGTTGACCAATATTAGGATCCGGGTCACATGTGCAGGTGTGCATTAAAAGCGCAGGTCTGGGCAATTAATTGGTCAATCTTATGCAGCATGTGTTGGGTTCCCTCTGTTCCACTGCTGAACCTTTTAGCAGGTATCTCAATTTTAGTAAGTAACTTATAATTATAATTGTGTTGGCTATCTATTGCCCCCCCCCCCTCAAAAAGTCTTTCTTTTTGGTGGATTCTTTCTTTTTGCAACTATGTAGCGAAGCGTGCACACTGAGCCTACCCAAAAATCCCTAAGCAAACTCTCCCTGTAGCACCTCCCTCCGTCATCCTTCAGTATACCTCAGAGAATGATACAAGTAAACTAGACTGCCACACCTGCCGACTGCAGTTACAAGTACTGTGTGGTTATCGAAGACATGCCAACCTCATGCCAATAGAAATCAGCAAAGTATTTCTATAAATGCAAAACACAACGTGTCCTGAAACTGCCAACTTTGTATGTTGTTTGCTCCAGTGGCAGTAATAGGTACAGCAGTAGAATTATGTAAGCAACAGATGATCAACACATGGCATTAACTGGCAATGCATTTTTCTTAACTTTTGGATTTCCTTTCATAATGCCACATTATTTTCATGGGTTGGTGGAACAAGCTTGCGTGCACCTAATAAGCTATGGAAGTGATGAAAAGTTTAGTAAAATGAATTAATGAAATTCCACCTCAATTATGGAATTTGGGAGCAGTGTTTTTCAGTCTTTTAAAAATAAACTATAGAATAACAGTAGTTTAGGATTACAGTTTTCAGTTTCCTAAGCTGATGTGTGGCAGAAAATTGGGAAGCATAGATGCCTGGAAGTCTGATATGGAATTTGACAGCTGATGGCTGTGGCTACCTTTTCTTATGCAATAAGCTTGTCAACCAACCACACATTGGCCTATTTACCGTGACTGTGCTGCAATTAAGGTTTCTATTAATGACCATTCTGTTCCCGACACCAGATTATGAAATGTGGCCTTGAGAAAAATCAGTGGTGTGTCTGTCTGTGTACAGCCACTTGTTTCTTCAGCAGCTTCACTTGGTAATTTAGACTGAGAAGAAAGCTAGTCGTGTACATTAAAATTTTCTATAGTGCTATAAGCTGTGCCCAGAAGGGTCTTTGAAATACAATGTGAACACTGTTGGATTAACTTATTTGTCCTCAGTGTTGCTTACCCAAAGCAAGCTGAGTCACGTTATCTTCTCAGGACACATTGATTAGTTGGCCTTATTAAATTACACAGAGAAAGTGGTGGAGTAGTACAGTTATGTAACCAGTGCTCGTCACTATTGTGGATGGAAGAGGAAAAAAGAAAATGGACAAAGAAGTGCGGTGAGTGAAAATGTATTCCTTAGTTAGGTAATGGCCAGACATCAGATGTGGGAGATACAAATATGGAACAGCCCTGGATCCTGACTGGATGCAGACACGAGGAGAAATATACCTCCACAGTTGTGACGCTTGTGGGCAAAATGTAGGTGATGCCTAAATCAAATCGACTGATAGATAGAAATACAGTTCTGTGTATTGTAATGGTGGTGTTTGGGGGAATCACCATTCACATAAAAATGTTTCTGCTTTTAATAATGGCCACATATGAGACACACTGGTTGTAACAGCCTGTGGGAAGAATGAACATGCTCTTATTTGGAAGTCGCTTTGGATAAAGGCCTCTGCTAAATGCCTAAATGTAAATGTAAGAGTCCATTCTTGATTAAAAGCTGTTGTTGCGGTCTACTTTTCTCTTTGTAGAGCACGTCGTGTGAAATTACTGTTCTCTGACTGTTAGTGTTTCACTCTGTGAATGAGTCGCAGTGCTTATTTGAATGTGCAGATTTGATTGGTTGAGTAGCATCACGTGAGATGATTTACAACGCGTGAAGTTGGTGTGTGAGTTTCCTGGGCTGCTAAACCAGAAAAGCTTTGCTGGTTAAAATAGAAACGCTCCATTAAAATGTAATAATTCTCAATAATTTATTGGTTATAGGTTCGGGTCTGGATAGGATGGAGTCTGGCTCTGCCTATTAGTGACCTCGGCTATATCTGAATTTATTGGAAGAAACCAAGCAATTCTTTGTAAAATCAGACATGAAGCACCCCCATATAGCCTGAATGGAATAATCCTTTGTTTCATGACTACATTTTCCAGCCACTGTGGCCAGTCGAATCAGGCTTCTTAATTGAATTGTCAAATATTTGACTATTCGGGGGCTAAGTATAACCTACATTATTAACATAGTAAGCGTAACAAGTTTTAAAAGAGGTGAAAACTTTGTCCTTTGATTTTGTGTTGAGGTAGTAGTTGGAATCTCTCAGCCAGACTTATCCAATTACTGTTATCACTTTAAAACCTCCTGCAGCAAGTTCTGAAGCAGCTCAGTTTATAAAGCTAACTATATACTATAACTATATACAGTCAATGATTAATACCATTTACCTTAATAGCAAAATGTACGCATATGTGTTTCTGTTTCTATGTCATACTCAGTGACGATTGTGCAGACAATCTTTGCTGATGCTGAAAGTATAAACGAAGCTTTAGAGCAAGATGTTTGTTTGGTTTGAATCTACTGGCTGGATATGGCCTTCCTGTTTTCATGCTCTCCCCATGTCTGCGTGCGTGGGTCTCTTCTTGTCAGCACTCTGATCGTCTGGTGATTTGTCCAGGGTGTACCCTGCCTCTTGCTCCACATTGTGAGGAATTAAAAAAACTATAAGGTTAGTAGATAAGGTAGATAAGGTTGACAAGTTATTTATAAAAATGCCATGTCATAAGTTTTGGCCCAGCAAAAATGCATGTTATATTTAGGTCCTTTTCAGTGTGTTTGTTTCAAGAAAATGTGGAACAGGTCTCTGGTTTGTTGGGATTTAAGTGTTGAAACGGGTTTCGAGGAGTGGATACTATTAGAGGCTTACACACACACACACACGCACACACACAGGCTATCCATACTGCATACACACCCAGGCCTGCTCTCTCTCTCACACACACACACACACACACACACACACACACACTAACACACCACGTGACTGCTGACAACTGTGTGTGTGGCAATCCCAGGGGTCAAGTTCAACATTGTGAAGAATGTGCCTGTGCTCGGGAGCCCTCCCCCTACTTCACTCGTAAGACTTTGAAGTTTACAGGCCTGCAGCCCCTCTTCCCCTCTGCTGCAGAGAGACCAAGGGTGATCATTTGCACCCTGCAGCTTCCGCCCAACCTCTGGGAAAGTCCCAAATCACAGTTTAGTAGAAATTATAGGTGCTGGAACATTTGATGCTCCATTAGACTGTATCACAACTAATACAGGTACTGATGATAATAACCCCTTAGGATGCTGCAGTGATGATGTATTTCTGTAGGTCAGTATGGAAGTTAGCATCGCCCTGGTTCCCTTGACAAAAAACCAATGGGATTTTTTCACTGGATTTTGGATTATTGCAGAAAATAAACTCTGTGGTTAGTTTACCAAAGAGTTGTACACAAATGAACACCACTTTTATGATTGTTGAAGCGTGAATTGAATCGCCAGCTAAGGTTGGGCTATAAACCAACTAACTACACCACGGTCGCCTCCACTACGTCACCACCACTAACCACCACTAAGCTTCCAACCTGGGCTTACCTGCAAAGGCCTTTGGGAAAGTTTGCTTTAGAATAGTTTGCAAGAGCGTGAGTTTGAACCCAACGAGGCTGTGGAGGCAGACCAGTGAGTAGATGGATCCAGCTTGTTGAAAGATTATTTGTGAAGCACATATTTTCTTTGTCTTTATTAATGCTTTTAATCAAATGGTTAACTACCGCAAAAAGTCAATTACAGTGTTGAGTTCGGGGCAGTTTCATTTTGTGTTTAGTGAGTTGCTTGAATTTTCTTTCTTTGTGTGAACCAGCATCTAACAAGCAGAGACCCGTTGTTAACTCACTGGCCACAACTGAGGTCAGACTAGTTAATCTTCACATTTAGGCTGCGTTTATATCAACAATAGTGCTGGTTCCAAGTAATCCAGCTTCCTCATTCGTTTCAGTGAGAGACCACTGAGTTTGCACAGTAGGGGTGCTGCTGCAGAATGATGCCTCTTCAAACATAAAGATTACCTCAATTGCTGTTTGCTGCTGCAGTAACCTCCACCACCCCAACATCCTCCTTGTGTGCTTTTAATGTTGCTCATTTGACTAATATTTCATCTTCTTGTATTTTTAATAATGGAGGATTAGTTCTAACTGCATCCTCGTCACTGCTCAGATTCTTTCAGCGCTCCCTCAAAGAGTAGTGCCTTTTCTGACAAATCGAAATGTATAATAATTTGCTATAAATCATCCAACTACTTGTTGCAAGTGTCTCCGATGAAACCCCAAGAATTACATTTGGTAGTCAAGTGTGACAGGAACTGCTGACATTGCTCACTGGCTGATGGAAATACCCTAATACAGCAGGCGTCACCGTGTTGCCAGATAGAAAAGACAAAGGGGACAGTGGGTCCCAGGACAGGGTTGACCCGCCAACATGGAAACGCCAGGCTGCTTGTGTTAAAGGGACTGTGAGTCTTTCTCTTTGTTGGCTAGCTGAGCTTCAGAGCATGTAGACAACATGGAAGTGCCATGCTGCAGCAGCAATGTGGGTGGAGATTTGATCCTGCAGCTTGAACTGCAGACTCTGGCTGTGTGGCCCATTGCAACTTGCTTGATTGTTAGTAGAGTGTCATTGTGGAGGTGTTGTGTGACTGTAATGATACTGGTCCTAGCCAGTTGGGAGTATAGTAGACGACAGAAAGTACAATTGAAAACACAATTAAAATGTGCATTTCATTTTGATACATTGCAGTGATGTTGCAATTTTATTACATTGTCAGTGCAACAAAGGGCAGCACAGTGCTACTTTATATGTATTGATTTTATTAAAGTAGTTACTTAGTAGTACTGCTACTTCAAACACATTTTCTTCATGTAATAATAAGTCTTGTTGCTGATCCAAGAAAATACTGAAAGCAAGTAAAATATAGTTTTTTCTAAGGCTAATTTCTTAATTAAGTTTTTTTTATTTTGTTGATGTAAACAATATACATCAAACTATGTTTATTGTCTACATCAACAAAATAAAAAAACGTAATTAAACCATGTCTGTGCATGGTGGAGATGGTTTAAGTTTAAGTTCAGATATTAAAACAGTATTGTGCTTGCAGGATCTGTGGACTTGCTTCTTTAGATCTGGTTGGAACTGTAAACCTGTACCCCACAGCAGATATTCTCAAAGCTGTTACTGTGTTGGAAAGATATGAAACAACTTATGACTGGATCAGAGGGTTTACAAATTGTTGAATTTGAATGTTGGAGTGGACCATACAGAGGTACAAGTTAAAATGCAACCAGAAACATTATAATAAGGCAGCACCATGAAGTCTATATAATACATTTATTGTAGGGTTGGACATTTGTAACCGACTAGTTGTTAAAGCACAAGCTTTGTCGTCAGAAACGACGTCAGAAGCGCTAGTCATGTATAAGTCCATGGGTAGCCTGTGCTCCTAAAAGGGGTCCTGTGTTCAGATATGACAACGGCCTGCTGTTATCTGTGCACGCCTGCTACCTTTGTTCTTGCTGTGCTGAATGTTGTTTTTTCCTTATCTGGGTTTTTTCTGCTTTAGTGAGTAAATCAATTGATTGCATTGCTAAGCAGGCCAAGCTTTCCAATCAAGCGTGGCACACACATAGCTACACAATAATAATGGTGTCAGATTTACCACTCAAAATGTGCAATACTTGTCTAACAATGGGTCTTTTATTTCACACCAAAGTAAACAAAAGCAGGAGTTTCATTTCTAGCCGATGACCTTCAATTTTGCTGGCTGAAACAATTATTGATGCCACCAGATTTAATCAGCCATAGGTAGCTTAACAGCTAATAACGCTAACTCTTGAGTTCGTTGTCTCCATTTGAACTTTTAATATTTCCAACTGACTCGTTTTGAAATGAGTAACATGTTAAAGGGTCTTATATGCACTTGATGGTCACATGCATAATAAACGCCCTGAAAAAATGTAACACTACATGCTGTATTGTTCTTGTATTGCAGGGTAGTTAGTCAGTCCTCATACTGTGGTTCAACATTATATATACACACACACACACACACACACACAGTGAATGCAGCTAATGATACATTCTGTGGCTTTGTAAGTAACGGTAGCTTACTACTGTAGGGAGTAAGCTAATTAGCCAGTCATGCTACTGTTTGCAGTTTACATTAGAGCAGATTAACACTGTTTAATTCATTCTTTACACAGTTTTGGGCAGGGTGGGAAATGTTTAATTAAAATGTGAACATCTGCCAATGACGTTCCAAATTTACCGGCCACTCAATAGTAAGTCATTATTTTGTCTCTGAAATTTACCAATCACTTATATATTTTACAAGCATTTGACTGGTGGCTGCTAATTTCCTCCCTGTTTTGGTGATTTGGTGATGTATATAGTTAAGCATTACTGCTATATGAGTTTCTAAAATAACACGTTGCTAAGAGCTAATGGATAAAATGCCCCACCACCTATCTCTCCCTGTAACAAGCCCTCTGTGACTTTAATTTCATATTTTACTTGGCAGGTTTCTTCTCTCTGAGGTGTTGCCTGTGTACTTCATGAGCGAGAGAGCCGAGGTGTATTTAACTCCAGCTAAATGTCATGGGATCCTTGCAGTGCTCTGATGTATTGTATAGCGTTATTATCAGGGATAGCCGGGGCTCAGCACTGCTTCAGTAGTTGATGTGCTTATCTGTAATGCAGGGTTAAATCTGAAGGATCTGTGCTTTGGTTGAGCTCGTCTCATATGGCTTTGGATCGGCCAGCATTAAAAGAAGACTGATCTCATCATGGATTTGTGGTGTTAACTTGTACTTAGTGATATGACCCATGTTTATCGTGTGGCATTGTTGTTGAGTGGAAGGCCTGCCGTCCATAAGCTCCCCATAAAAACAAGGAAGCAGTGATTTTATGTCTTTAGGAAGGTGTGATGTTACAGTTGTGGCTTGCTCATGATTGTGGTCGGTATGTCTGATATGGATCTCAGTGTCTGTAATGGGAGGGGTATCCCAATACCTTGACTTTAATGCTAAGTGGGGGAGTACAAAGGAATCGCAGAACTGTAACAAAACAATTTCCCTCAAAAGGATCAATGAAGTATATCTATCTATCTATCCATCTATCTATCTATCTTTTTTTCTTGGTGGCCCTGCTGTGTCAGGCTACCTCAGAATATGCACACAATTCAATTGATATGTGTTATGAATGGCATTAATGGTAACTGTTTAAGTCCCGGTAAAAAGAAATGTATCCAGCAGGACATTATAGGGATGTTATGCAACTTTTGCAGGTTGTGACCAGGCATGCGTCTCATTTTCACACATCTACCATGATATTTTTTTGATTTAAGAAATAATGTAAAATGTTTGCCTTGGATTGTATCACTGATTTATTTCCGGCATGAATTGTTTTCCATGGGCAGGACACTGACCTGTGATAAGAACATAATCTGCGTTATCTGGAGGCAGTGAGTTTCCTCTTTGTTAGTCTTTTGTTTTTCGCTTAGTATCTTTCTCTGCACAAACACGGGCTTCGGTACTGGTCAATGTGTTCTGAGGTGGTGCCCCATTCGTGCCAATAAAAGTTGCCCGCTGGGCGCATACACCAAATAAGTATATTAGGTATCCACAAGCGTCTGCATTTTGGGGCCTGGACAGATATGTAGACTACTGGAGTCCTTCGCTGGTCTAGATACTGCTGTGGTTGTTGAGAGCATGCATGTTAGCGACTTCATCTAGCCGAGCCGGCTGACTTCCTGTTGGCTCCTCGCACACGTGAATGACATACATTACTTACTGATGCGCTTCGTTGAGACTTTTTAAATGTTATTGAACTCGATTGATTGCATTGTTTTTATAAAAAGAGTAATTTCGCTCAGAGAACTGTATTACTTGTTTTACAGCCATTTCTATTATGATGGTGTACGGGGAAATGTCTTTGTCGGACAGTTACAGCTTTTCAGGTTGCTGTGGTTGTTCTGCCTCTGTAGAAATTCACAGTGGCTAAGCAAAATAAAACGGCCAAATAAGACAGAAGCTTTGTGTGTTCATGCCCTATGAAAATAATGGCAGTCATAGTAATGAAATAAATGTAATAAATTGTTGACGGTGTTTGAAACCATCAAAAAAACATGGTTATCTTTTAGATTTGTAAAGTAGACAATATTATAGAATATAGGCTGACATCTTACCTTCATACTTGGTGTATTGAAGGGATGATATGTTATGTTATTTTCCCATTTAATAATATCAAGATACTTAGGATTTGCTATGTATTGCGATTCAATATTATGATTAAATGCTATTTCTCTATGCTTTTTTAACATTAGTCCATGGGAAAAAGTTGAATCATACTAGAGACTGTATATCACGGGTCATATTTCCTAAAACATTGCACATCACATGTCAGTCAATCTGAGTTTTATCTCAGCAGCAGCATTGCAAACTGAATTAGTCATGTCTAGCTCTGCATTTCCTGCAATGTGTGAAACCCAAAGTGTGTCCATACTTTGCATTTAAAACGTGAGGGTACCGGTCGTATCCCCGCACAGCTCGGACCGTCTGCCATTTTGTGCTTTCTCGCATCCGCTTCATTTTTCTTGAATATGCTGTCACACAATACTCGTCGATTACAACAAATACGTTTCACCATCTGCTGGATAAAAGCGTTAACTTCTGTCCACCCTGTCTAATAAGCATACATTACATTGAATTTAAATTTAGATCAATTCAGGAATAAAAAAATGTTGTAAAAAAAAAAGAATCACTTAAGATTCTTAAGTAAATCCATTTTTTCCACACCCCTATAATTAATTTATATGCCTGTGAATGTAGATGCTTTGACGGCAAGGAATGGTGCTATGTGATTTTGCAGGATAAAGATCAGAATCTGGGATTGTCAAGTTTTCCTTTTTTATTGTCCAATGACCATTTCCGATTAGTTCTGTATTGTAAATGATTGTGTTCTGAGCCTGACTGATACAGGGCTTGCACTCAATGTTAACTTGTTGTTACACACACACTTTGACTTTTACCGAGCAGCAGCAGCAGCAGTAGGCTTAAGGGATAGGTTGTTTGTATTAGCCTATATTAAAATGAATATTTCTGTGACAAGCCCACCCTCAGCTGGGTGCTGGTGCTGCCGGATGTGAGTATGTTGGCGTTCATCTTTCCCTGTTGAAAAGGGGTTAGTGATGAAGGCAGAGATAACGCAGGTGTTTCATATTTCACGTTTGATCAGAGTGGTAACTATCTTGACTTCCTTGTGCTGTGTACGAGCCTCGTTCCTGCCATGCCAGGGCCGCGTCCTCTAGCGAGCCCTCTGCAACCTTCAACACTTTATCTGGCCACACCCAACCAGTCCTGCTTCCTTTGTGGTAACTTTATCTCTCCCTTTGCTCTGCAGCCTTCGCCACAGCCTCGCCAACACTGTAGAGAGGTGCAGCAGAGACTAAAAGGAAAGAAACAGAGGGAATCAAGGTCAGGGAAAATAGGGAAGGAAGCAGTGAGCCAGGAGAAGGAGCATGGAACAAAACCAAGTTAATGTTCAATAATTTCCAGTGCTTTTTACAGTATTATGCAATCCAGCAACACATCAGTCTGCATTCTTAACACTAGTCACAGCATTGGATCACAGAATCACAAAAAACAGAACATTATAGGCTTCACAAAGGTAGGGTTGATTGCAGGGTTTTTGAAATGTATTGCTCTTACGATGGCCACCTGCTGTAAATGTTGGCAGTGAACATGCTCTAATGGTGTGTTGTTGTCTCCCTCTGTCCTCAGCCTGAAGAGGTAAACCATTGTTAGGCTTCTGAATGAGTGTCAGTCACATGGTCCGACCATTCAGTCCCGATGCATCGCTGGCTGATGCTTTGAGCTTTTTTACTTTTACTTCATGGCATTAGTCAGGGATTATTTTACATTTTACAATAAAAATGTCTCTCTCTCTGGCAAATTGGTGCTACCTGGCCCTAGTAAGTGCATTGAAATCTGCATGAAAGGTGCCCTGTGGAGTTTTGTTCTCAGCTAACACAGTTATGTTTACATTAAATGTATCTCACCAAAATGACCGTGTGTGTCATTGAGGCCTAAAAACATGCATTTTAGTCCTCATAAAACATTTGCAAAAATTGTTTTTAAAGAGTTTGTAACAAGCTTTGTTTGCTAGGTTGCAGCCCTCTTCTTCGTCAGCCTTTGCTGGAATATTGCTACTTTTATTGACACGTTACCACCATCAACTGTCAAAAATGGAATAGAATCGGAGCACTGACAAGGCAGCTGAAGACTAATATACCAAATTTGACAGAAATTACAGACTGTCCATTTAGTTTGCAGTTATTCAATTTCTTCATATTCCATTTTCATGTTATAAGAAATATGGGCAAGTCCTTCCAAGTGTTCACATTTACATAAAGTTCTGTGAAATGATATATGATTCAAGTTTAATATGTGTTTACTACTGTAAATAGGCCCTACCTTTTAGGAGTTGTTAGAAATGGTTTGTGTCAAATGATCTCTTTACAGGTCTTGTACCGACACTAAGCACAGAAGCTCTGTGAAACTTGTGTTGTGTTGTGTTTGGGTTGTGTTTGTGTTTTTAATCACATAATGTGACCTTCGACATTGGATGCAACAGTGCTGCCAATTTCCAAAGCGTTTTTTTCTCCTCCCTTTTCTCTAATTCTCTAACAGTCTCATCTCTTGTTGTTACAGGTTCTGAGCCCATGGTACAAGGCCCTGACTGAACATACTGGTGGTGCATACAGACTTACTACTGTGGTGAGTGATCTTTGGCCAGGGTGGGCTTTAAAATGTTTCTAGCTACCTATTCATATCGTAGGTCATGCTGAGATTGTTTTCTGAGCCTGGACATGAAAATGTGCAACATTTGGCTGTAATAAAGCCTGGGACGTCACTGCTGGGTGGTATGCGCCTTAACCGGTTCTGTTTATTTTCTGTCTGGAGCAAGACACAGACAGAAACACAGGTTGAAGGTCCTTTCTGCCTACATATCAAGAAGGTAACATACATTGCTAGTCCAAGCCAGACTACGATTCTTTCCACGTCTAGCAGCTAGCTGGATTTCGCTCAACTGCATCCTAATCTGCAACTACAGCGCCCTGTAGTTTGGTCAGATCAAGGTTGGATCACATTCCCACCACAAACAAACTGCCCCAGAAATAGTTTATGGCCGGACTGGGACGACCTTCTCTGAAGGGTCTTGTGCTTGTTTTGGTCCATACCAATGAAACGTAACAAGGGTGGAAACAAACCAGAGCCCTATTCAAGCGGACCAAACAGCACATGTCTGTAACACCACTGGAGTTGTTAGTGCCACTGTTTCCTCACATTTGGACCACATTTCCCATAAACCCTGTTGCTTCCTGTACCCCTTTCCCTCCCTAGTGCCTTAGGAGAACAAACATGTTGGAAGTGAGTTTATTTCTGCTGTTGTAATAATCTGTGATTGCCAGAAAGTTTGAAAGCTTTAGTTTGGTTTCCATTGGAAGAACAGTGCATTCTTCCTGTTTTGAACTGTTAAAGAATCCAGCAGATTTCCTGTGAACTTTACCCAGCAGTGCACACTGTACAATGCAGGATAGGACCCATGGAAGCTATCAGTCTCCATGGTGATGGTCATGTTTGTTTACGCTTGGATACCCAAGGACTTTCTGCTTGACTTACTGCCATTGTTCATTTGGTTCTCTAGTTCAACCAAGACACTTTGCTGTGACAGCTATGCTACTGATGCCACCCATTTTGGCAACTAGCTGTGTTAAAGTCAAGTCAGCCTTATTGGAAGGCTTTGTTTTCCTCACTGCAGAGCCCTCAGCTCTTCATGTTTATTTCATTCATGATGCTGTAACTCAGCACTGTATTTCTTATGTCATCCAGTGTGTGTCATTTACATAAATAGCCTATAAACAGTTCTGCATGGTTCTCATTTTTATACTAGTCAGCACCAGAAACCAAGAACCAAGTCATTTGGTATACTGTGCGGGAAATCCTTTTCTGTTGTGACATTACTGTGTAACTGACGCAGACACAAATGGTCTCATAAACGTCTGTGTTGCATGATTTTATCCTCAAGTGTTTTGTGTGTTTTTTATGTGCATGTAGCTCAGCTTGCTTTGTTGTTTTTGGAGTAGCTCTATACTGAGCAATTACTGACTTTGAATCAGAGCTCTTCCAGCTGGGAGTTAGACAAACAATACGCCTAATTTGTTTGTGCCCTGTAGAAACCTTTCACCCCCACCTTTGTCTTCAATTTCACACAGACTCCTAGTATTGTTTCACACGTATAAAACGATTTCCATGACCTCAGGAGCAAGACAAAATGTCATGAATGACAGAGCACCATTACAGCATCCTGACTTTCTTGCGACTGGTTTTAGGAGAAAGTTGGCAGGGAGTCAGTTCTCTCCTGAACTGCCAGAAGTCTTTGAAAAGAAAAACATGGCTTCTGGTTTTAGGACGTGTTTTGTATTTGTTATTGATGCAGTTGTGTGGAAAACTGTTGCTCCCACAAGGCTGTTGTATGAAAGAAGAGAAGAAAGTCTGTTTTAGAAATGATTCAGTCCACAGTATTGATTCAGTGCAGCAGTTTGCCTAGAAATTAGCTTGTACACTACGCCTCTTCCAGAGTGCACTCAAAATATACCAAAAATATTTCAGACACTTCTCTGCGTAGTGTGTCTAAAGGAAGCCAGAACATTCCACACCTCTTTCAAAGGACGTGTCCCAAGTTAACCCAGATGCTCCAAACCCATTTAGTCCAAGAGAACAGGGGAGTCAGAGATGTATGAAGAGACAGAAAGTCAGACTAGTCTTGCCCCTGCTCTATTTGTATTTGTCCACATCTCCAGCAGAGATGCAGAATTATACATCTTGGAGCGTAGCAGGAGCCATGCAATAAAACAATCTCTGGCTACCATGGAGAAGATATGCCACAACACTGATGTTCGGGCTCTGTTCTTATACTTGAATTAAAATAATTAAAATAATTGAAATGTCAAATTCGATTTTGCTAACAAAGTGGCAGCTTTAATAACCACCAACTAAACTCCGGTCTCTGCATTAGCTACAAACATATTTTTGTCATTGTGCGTCTCCAGTTTCTTGTTACTAGTGGTTATCGCAGAACACATGCCCAGATACAATATATCTGGTCACTTTACTTTGTATTGAAAATGATGACACTTGTTTGATACACATTTTCATGTTGAATTGTTCAGATATTAAAGACCTTAAAAATATTGAAACCTCTGTCAACAATGTCAAAATATTGTTAATGTAAAAGGGGGTTTAAGAACTAATCAAACAAACAAACAAAAAAATTATGACATTTCATGGAGAAATCAATGGTCCATTCCAATCGGTGGATTTGCTGGTTAATCTGTGCAAATGATTTGCTTCAAGTTACACTTGTGTACACGTTTGCGTATTTGCTCTGTTTACCAATAGCAAGCCAGCTTGACAGTACTGACCTTTTGCAGCAACAGCGACCAACCCTGTAGAGCTTACTTTTGTTTGAGTTTTTTCCTGTAAAAGGAAGTATCTTCTAAACATCACATGGATAAGTTGTTTCAAGAAGTAGTATTTTTCTAAAAGAGTGACAGACAATAGGAGACTATAGAAGCCAATCATATATTCAGTTCAATCAGCTGTAAAAAATGAAATGTATCACTTTAATGGGCAGGAAGGAGTTTTACTGAGTTATCTGTTTTTGAGGTACTTAAAGCTTCACAGTGAACTACAATGATGATAAAAGCTCGGAAGATTTAGCCCAAGATGAAAATAACGAAATTATTCTTTATCATATATAAAGGCCATGACGCTTCACTTGCTGGCTTAAAGTAAGCTGTATTTGTTTTCCTCTGTATGAAAGTAGTGTTGTGCGCTGGCAGGTCATTGGGCGCTTACACCCAGTTTACCACATGTTTATTCTAAGACTCCAGCCTCACTTACACTTACCTATGCATGGTTGCCTAATACCCCCAGCTGTCAATAAATTGGCTCATCCTGTTTGTCTGTCGCACTACCTCCGTTTCCTCAGTCTGTTACTACAAATAGACGCTCGCCTGGTCCTTAGGTAAGGGTATGTGGATTATCAGCTTACTACCATAAAACCACTCGAAACAACTGAAAACAAGGCTTTAATCTGGGATGCATCAGCGTCCGCTGGGTGTGATGAGATGTCGTCATGATGAGATATCGTAACATATTATTGTTATATGGTATAACATTTTTGCTCAACTTACGCTGTGGTGATTTACGTCATCACACCCTTAATTACGGCATGATGATCATTTACATCTAGATGTAACTCTAGCTGTAGTTTATCCTGCTGTAGCTTCTAATTGTAGTTTTGTGTTGTTTTGTATCTCAACGATGGAGTGTTTGACTGTAGGAACACATCTCAGCCTTGATGTTAACTAGAGTTACCATACGGTACCATCATGGTTTAACTGTGTACTGCAAGCCATTTGCTTTTTGTGCATGTCCACTTGGACCTGTTGTGCTGAAGTAAGTGGTCACACTTGACCTTCTGAAGAGATTCCTAAAGTGATTGGGATTCTGATTTAGGCTTCTAATCTAAGCCAGCACGGAAGCTCCAAGTGAGATAACCACCACTGATTCAGTGGCGTTCACTGACCTGCTGCATTCAGTTGGACACGAGCTGCCTGGAGCAGGTTTACTGCCCATCAAGTGAGGCTAGCTGGCAAGACCTACGTGCTACCATCTGTCAGCGACAGACAGCTAGCCTTGCTGACCTCACATAGGCCATGTGAGGCAGAGCGAGCCTTGCCAATGCAATCTGTCACTCCAAGAGACCCGTAACCCTAGAGAGGGGGAGGGGGAGGGCACATGCAGATTGGAGTTTATTTCTGTTGTCATTGCACCTTACACAACTGCACAGTGACATTTAAAAAGCCTTTACTGGGGTTTACAATGATGTCATTTAGTATTTAAGCTTAAATCTGAAACTTGTTTTTATACTGTTACTGCATTCTTTCTGCTACACCACCAATAGCACACAATGAGCAGTGATACACAGAGAAAAGCAATGGGCATTCCAAAATAGGGATGTATTTTTCAGTTTTGTTATTTTCAACAATGCTAAATGTATTGTTTTGAAGTAGCTGCTACGGGTGGCATTGTTGTTCAGTACCTAGGTTGACTGTTATTGACGTTAAAAGAGTGCTCCACCGATTTGGCACTGCACATAACACTGTTGGACAGTTTAAACAATGACTGACAAGAGGTATCATCTTCTATATTCCACGTGTTCTTCCTACTTTACGCACAATGAAACTCAACCGTCGACACAGTTCAGTTGGAGATGAGGATGTGTTATGCTAGTAGTGGCTAATAGAAGTCGCTAGCAGGGATGAGGAGCAGGGCTACAGAGGTCTGGTAGTCTCACTTCTTGTAAACTCCACACCCCTAGATTATTTCAAACTAGTAGTCTTAAACCCCAACCGGACTCAAGTGATGTCACGTGAGGCAATTTATCAGATTTCCCACAGCTCCCTCTGGAACTACAAAAGGTTCATGCTACTTTTTTTCACACATGCAGTAATATGATCATGACCTGTAAACAGATGTCGATGTGTAAAAGTTCACATGAACATCAATAACCATGCTATGAAGGTTGGTGTTGGCACATATTTTTGTAGTATAGTTCCATGTTTTGCACAGTTGCAGTTCTTTTTGTGGGGATTATAGTCACAGCCACGGTCTGCTGCAGGCGGACAGTGAACCATTTCTGGCTTTTGTTCACAGCGTCTTTCGCCTGCTTGTGGGAACCGTATGAGTAAGAATCTATTTTTGATGCTTGATTCTAACTGGGGACAGTAGAATGGGATGCATTTTAGAGTGAGAGACTATGAAAAATATCAGCCCTAAATCATCTCATCTGCTGCTGCCTGAATGTCTTTCTGCTACTTTCTTAAAATAGACCCAAACCATCAGGTCTCAGAAAGCCTTTAAATAGGAATGAGCCCCCTTTCCACCTGCAGAGTAGACTCAGAGCAGCAGCCATCACAGCTTGGGTCTCCTTTACGTATTGATGCAGCAAAGTGTTCAAAGAACATGAAACCTACGTGGTGGATACTATGATCACAGGCAGGGAGGGACAAAAGAGCACACATGATGCAGTGAGACACATCAGTGCAGGGTGGCAGTTAGTGCGTTTCCTCAGCTCGAGTTTCAGGGCATGCACCTGCCATTTAAAGAGGCCCTTTCAGACATGCAGCCTGTACCATTTACATAATAATGTATTTAGACTGTTCCAGTGAAAGCAACAGTTTCCTTTGCCAGACCAATTTGCAAATGCGAATTATTCTGGAACCTCTCGCTTCCTTTTTGATTTGCATGGGGCTCGATCAACGGGCATGGATCAAAATGCCTCTTGATGCAATTGGTTAGATCTACAACCAATCAGAGCAGCGAACCGTGACATAGCGCTGAATCCTGTCATAAGTACGACAAACACATCTTTTTTTATGAACAAAAGCTTTAAGTGCAGTTGTTTATTCTTCTCTTAGAGAAAATATCCCATCCAGTTTGTTTAATACTGATGTGATAGCAGATTCAGAACGTTCCTCGCTCAGCGGCAGCCATCTTTGTTGTTTACTGAGTTAATGAATAATTATGTATGCAGCTGATAACCCAAGGTAAAGATGATTTACTTAGTGATACTGAGTTCACACTGTGAGGGACAGAACCTCCCTCACTCCCGTCAATATGAATTCAGTGTTGCAACCTCAGTAGCACATCATAGTTAGGAAACCGGTTATGTGCTGCATGTATTTAATTGTCATGTCCTGATTTTCTTTTGGTGTTGATTGATGGTCCTTCCTCTCCTGTTGAGCTGTGACTTGATTTAAGATTTACTGTACAGGCCAGTTTGCCACTGGCAGCACTCATAAAGAGAGAGAGAGAAAGAAATGCAGAGACAGAGATTCCCTTCTCCTCTCCCATCCCCCTCTGTTCTCCCTCACTGTCAACACAGACGATCTGGCTGCAGTGGCGGCTCCACAGCGCCACTGCAGTGTGATGGCGGTGGAGGGAACTACAACTTTCTGTTTACAAACCTGTGGTCCTCCCCGGGCAGCGCTCAGATGGGATCTGAGCAGAGGGTCATAGTGATCCGTGACTAAACAGTCTGCAGGTTTTCATTGCAACCAAACACAGCAGCAGGAGGTTTTACGTTTTACTCTTCCTGCTATCGTGTTTTAAGTGTAGTGATGATCACGTCAGCAGGTGTTGTATTTGGCATGCTCTATAGCCTAAATGTACTCTGTACACACTACCATAGAGCATGGGATAAATATACTGTTGCAAAAATGTTTCTTGACAAATGTCTAGGTTAATATCCAGTTATTTTATAATACGGCTCTAAAACAAGACTGACTTTGTCTAGCTTCCTGTGTTTGAGTATGACTGGGCAAGGCAGCAGTCAGTAGAATCCAAACAGGCTGAATTAACCTCACTCTGTTTGACTTTTTGTTTGTTTTAAGAGGACAAAATATTTCAACCAGGTATCCGGGAACTCAAATTTTTCTACAAACAAAATCATGCCATCCGAATACTTTGAGAATTGCTGTCATCACAAAAAATAAATCTGGCTGAGTGAGCGTTTAGACGACTTCTTAAAATAGAAGGTTTTAGGTGCTGGATCACTCCGCAAATTGTAATTACTAGTGGAAGCTTGTATTCTGTAAAGATCTAAGTTGCCTGAATAGACGGTGCTTCTGCTGGTGACTGATGGCGTGTGTACAAAGGAAGGGGTTCAAGTGTGTTTTTCAGTCCATCCATCTCACGTGCACGTGATGGAACAGATCTCTATTTTAATCAGTCCAGCTGTCTACACAGACCACGCAACCCGACACGTGTTCTTACACTTCAAGCCTACTTTCTTCCATTTTATACATGTAACTACAGTGTTGTGTGTTGGGCTCTGAGCGCTGCCAACACTCAGGTGGCCTACCTTTTAATAACGTGCCTGAATGCATCAAGCTGTCTCTCTGCTAACACGCTGCGTTTTTGTGTAGGCCGTGTAGACACTGTAAAGCAGTGGGCCTGAAACGTGCACATCGGCGTAGTGTGCATGTGATAGCTGTACATATATACTATGTACTATATTGGGTGATTTCTGCTTGTAATAAGCTGTGGACATATTGTACTACCGTGTATCGATCCTCTCTACCTTTGAGCAGGTTAAATGGCATCCCTAATAGATAGATAGATACGTAGATAGATAATGTGTGTGGGAGAGAGATATTTAGTAAGTGTCAGGGAGAGTGAGAGCTTGCCACCTTGCTTTGTCTCCTTATGTTGTCTGGCTTGGTAACGATTTATTGTATGCAGCAGTTATAACATTAAAAAAATATGTGTTTTTTCTTGGCTGCTTTTCCCCACATACAGTGACAGGAATACTATCAGGTTTAGTTTTAGTGTATGCAGTCGCCAATTTAGCTGTAATAACGTCTTTAGTGTCAGTTTTAGTGGCGAGGTTCTGTCCTTTGGTGTAAATTTTGCTTTGGAGCCATTTTCCACTCTCCTGAGAACAAAGGTCTGCAGGAAACATCGTGACTTGTCATGAATTTGGTAAAATTTTAGGTTGTTGCACATTGACTTTTAGCCAGATGGCATTGAGGCATTGTAGCCATTGTATTAGGAGTTAAGGTGGAGTTTACGCTGAGCAGCACTATTTTCTTTTTTGAGTTGAACTCTATGGTGACGTTTAAAGGTGTGGTTGGTTGTGAGTTTGTATTGGACTGCATCATGCATCGCCTCTTTTAGATAGATGATAAAAAATTTAAATCACACAATAATGCTGTCTAATACAACAGTTAAACCAACACAATTTCAGCAACAATTAGGTTTCCCTGCATTGCATTACAGTTTGCAGGTGTTTCTGGTCACTCATTGCATTTCTTAAGGAAACGTGTAACTAGAGATGTCTGGATGTGACCTGGATGATCAAGTCTGTTTTAATGAACTGACTGACAGTTTATTTTTGACCTGCTGTGGTTTTTCCATCAGTGGCTGACACATATTTCTGTTGTGAACACACACTAACCAGAAAGTGCAGGGGTGTGGCATGTTTTAAGGCTAGTAGGAAGCTGAAATGTTTGCAGTACGGAACCATTGTAGCAGCCCGACAGCTGCTTATGATTAAATAATGGGCCTTATTTAGAGTACAGTATGTCAGGATTGCCAGAGTTTCACGGGGTGGTAGGAACGACTCATTTCAGCATCACAGAATGTTGCCATTTGGCACTGAGCTATTTTTGTAGCAGTCTTGGTAATTGGGATTAAGGTAGCGCAAAACGGAACTCCTCATCTGAGATGTTTGCCATTATTTTGCGTACTTGCTGTATATGTGAGCCTCAGAACAATGTGCTTGCTGACCGTTGTCTCAATGCCTCTGTCACTAGAGACAGACAGAGTCACAGATAAGTATCGCTGAGCCAACATCACGGCTTCGTCTTCTGTTTTGGCCACAGAGTGGTCGCCCGTCTCCTGGGTCATGAACAGATCACCAAACAGCTCAGCCGTGTGAAGGTGATGCAGCTGGCTCGGAGTCTGCTGCCTCTGTCTGTAGTGTGGAGTCTGCTATTGATGTTGTTGTTGTTGTTGTTGGGGCTCTCTTACTTTACACAATGCCATGTGCATCATGTAATTGTATCCTGTTTTGCTGTTGCAGAAATCTCAGAACCCAGTCGCTATCACCTGATGACAGTTTAGCCTCTGGAGACAACGACCACAGTTTGGGACCTTGTGGTGTAGCCAGCCAGGCAGAGACTTCCTTCTGTGCGTTGCTCATTGTTTACAGTCTGATTAGCAATCATCTATCATCGGACAGTGATTTAAACACAGAAATGTTTTTTGAGAAGCTAAAGGGCTCCAAGATTGATTAAAAAGCTGAACTGTCGTCAGATGATAGCCGATGGATTCCGGATTACATTTCTGCCAACGCGTTCCGCCTGTTTGGTTTTTCACATGCACTGTTTACCTTCATGCAGCCAAAGCCTGCTTAAACGTGATTGGTCTATACTACTCGCACTACAAATGAACTACAAATGGAAACATATCGATACCGAAATACCTTCTTTTGCAGAATCTGCTTATAGAGATTATTATTGCAGAGACCAGTTTCCCCTCAGGTTGTCATTAAAGATTCTTCTCTTCTAATTACCTGTGGAAGGTATATAGAATGATAGCATCATGGGTGAGATCTGCAGTTGCCGTCATGTTAGTTGGTCAGAAGAGCAAGACGTGTTTAACACAGTCGGATCCTTACTACTTACTGCCCCTGAGATTGACATTCTGCAATGTCAAGGCAACAGACGACGAAAATCTAACATCCTGGGAAATGAAATGTAACCTAGTGCTCACAGTACCCAGGAGAGCGTTTTATCCACTTAAATGCCATTAAATGCACACAAAGTCTCCTCCTCCTGGGAGAAGGGCTGCAGACACTGAGCTCCAGGCATCACATGGCTGATTATTCTCAGGGGAATGGGCTTTGAGCCGGTCCTTATTTGGAATCGGCTCTTTGGCTCTCGGTTAGCTTTTAAAGTTGTGGTTCCCGACCTCTTTAGTTCACCAAACCACAGACAAAAGCAAAGCTAAATCATGATCCCCTGACATGTGCACAAACTGAAGAAGTCATACCGCAGGAGGTGGTGCTCACTTTAGGAGAGTGAAACACGATTTGTTCACATTGAAAAAGCATTCAATGTTTGCATTGCAACGTTTTTTTTTTTACAGAATTGCTGCACCTCCATAAATGCATACCAGCACCTAGCAAGCGCTTGGTTTGTGGTGTTCATTAAAATCAACAACTGGTATGAATCCGAAGCTACAGTAAGTCATCGTAAACTTGGCCACAGACTGTTATTCTAAGTTTCTGACCACTTTATGGAAAAGATCCCTTCAGAGACGGACAGTTTGTTAAAGAGTAAGAAGAACTCTGACGTTTCCACCATCGTCTCCCTGCAACAACTTCTCACCTCTTGTGAGATGTGAGATTTCTCGTTAAACAAAAAGGATGTTATCAGATGTTACATCTGCGACAATCTGCCTTAAATATGCCCTCTTAAAACTGAGCAAATCCTCTAAAACGCAGTATGTAATCATGTTTAAATTGTGTATAACAAAATAACAGATGCTATAGTTTGTGTCTGTACATTTTATAATTTGCACATATTTTACTAGGACATCCTACTTACAAAGTAAATCTTAAACTAGGTCAACAGTTGTTCCCATTTCCACAATCATTTTAGTAGTAATGTTGCCTTGTAATGTGGCTGCAAACTGCTGATGTTCAAGCAGACCCAGCCATCTTCAAACATCGTAGCCTCATATCGTGTGCAATGAGCAGTAGTGTTAATGATGAGTGCTTCCCTTCACTGATCAATCTCTCTCTCTGTGTTTTCTAGGCTAGGTGTGTGCGTGCTGACCTCATGGTGTAACAGGAGTAAAGATGAGCATTAGCAGTGATGAGGTCAACTTCCTGGTCTACAGATACCTACAGGAGTCAGGTATCCTCCCAAGTCCTTACATTCAGCACAATGTCTGCATTTAAAAACATTTAAATATCATAACATAACTATTAGTGGTTTGCTGTCCTGCCAGTCAGACTTTTACATCCAGTATCATTTTGCTTTTCATTATTTCTAAATTTAAACAATTACGTTATCAATGAATAAAATATAGCTTGAGTTGTCACTCATTACAAGTATATGCATATATATCTACATGTAGAAATATGTGTGTGTGTGTGTGTGTATGTATGTATGTCTGTATATATATATATATAAAATCAGTATCCTTTGCTGGTGTAGGTCAGTTGTATAAAAGACAAGTTTGGGAAGAATGACGCCACACACACGTGTATGGAACAGACAGATAATTATAACTTACCTTCCTCTGCCTCGCATCATATTTATTACATAATATATTTTGTAAGGCACAGATGGCTCGTGTACTTAAAAAACCCTTCCATGGCTGTATTATTGTTCCATTTTTCATTCCAAATCAAAAGTAGAGCAACAAAAAAAAAAGAAGCTATCTGCAATCAGGAGACGGAGACGTGTGCATAAAATCATTTCTCTGCTGTGGATAACATGTTTCATAGGTGGGGAGGGGTGTCTGTGCTCAGCTGGTGCAGTGGTGGTGAAATTTGTCTTTAGGATGACAAACCTCAACATACAGATCCTGTACTTGTCTGAAAAGAAATTCCCATGAGGCCATGTTCCATTTGCTAATTAAAATCATCATGAAAGATCGGACAGCTTAACTGATCGAAACACACTCCGCTGGAAACGCACACCATTAATATGGACCTGCTAATGCCTTTTGTTTATTTAATACATTTCAGTTGTCACATCACATAAAATGCACTACGAGTGTTTGAGCCTTTTTACTGCATCGTAACCAGCGCAACACAAGTGGCTTCAAAAACACAGATGTTGAGTATTCATTTGAGTTGTCTGTAGACTGAACTGTGTGGCAGTTATAGCCAGAGGTTACAATACATACACGCATACACACATAGAATAATAATATATATCTTTCATAACTTCAAAAAGAAACACGTTGGAAATTCTCAAGAATGTGAAAACAGAAGCAGTGATTGTGTAAAGAAAAAGATGGAAGTGGAGAGAACACAACATGTATTTGTTTAATAAATCATGCTGTGTTGAACATACGAGGGAAATGTTACTGTCTGTGAAATCCAGTTTGACGATATCCTCTCCTCTCCAGGGTTCTCCCACTCAGCGTTTACGTTTGGTATAGAGAGTCACATCAGCCAGTCCAACATCAATGGTGCTCTGGTTCCCCCTGCTGCCCTCATCAGCATCATCCAGAAGGGCCTGCAGTACGTCGAGGCCGAAGTCAGCATCAATGAGGTGGGTTACAAACAAGACGCTGCGAACTGTCCTCTCCCCTCCGTGTTCTCAGTCTGACTTGTTTTCTCTCGCGCTTCATAGGACGGCACATTATTTGACGGGCGGCCCATCGAGTCTCTGTCCCTGATTGATGCGGTGATGCCGGACGTTGTTCAGACAAGGCAGCAGGCCTACCGGGACAAGATGGCCCAGCAGCAGGCGGCCGCTTCAGCGCCGGCCACTGGGGGCAGCATCGCCGGCAATGCCAAGAACGGAGAGAATACTGCCAACGGGGAGGAGAACGGAGCCCACGCCTTAGCCAGTGAGTACTGTGTTCATAAATAGAGGACGTGCAATGATGAATCTACGGTTCACTGTTTGAGCAGCATTTTTATTGGATCAAAGGTCGTTTTTGACCTTGGGAGAAGTAGTTTAACAAAAAAAAGGGAAATTCTTAAGTGAACCTTGAGTTAAGAATTTTTTTGTGAAACGCTTTTATAATATAACTTAAGTCCAAAATATTGGTATACGTGCATATTTTAGTTATTGAGGGAACACTGAGGGCAGACCACTCACTGATGGTGGTAAAGACTGTACAAGAAGGTCGACTTGACACCCAGCCTCACTGTCAAACTCTGTGTTTAGACAACCACGCAGACCTGATGGAGGTGGATGGAGATGTGGAGATCCCTCAGAACAAGGCCATGGTCTTGAGGGGTCACGAGTCAGAGGTCTTCATCTGTGCCTGGAACCCAGTCAGTGATCTGCTGGCGTCGGGGTTAGTCACCGTCCCTTTCCTACCATTCTCCTCCTGACTCGCCCCTCTTGCTCTGCGAACACGACTTAAATGCTACGTCCATTCATTCTTTTGCTTTTATTTATTAGACAGTAATAAAGCGGTAGACACTTCCCATTTTATTTCTTGGTTTAGCCCAATACCCAAACATATATTTAAAAAGCCGGAAACAGCAAGTGTTTGGTGGAAACATGGTGGAAACATGGTGCTATCTGTGTTGTCATCTCAGGTCCGGCGATTCGACGGCTCGCATCTGGAACCTGAGCGAGAACAGTACAAGCAGCTCCACGCAGCTGGTCCTGAGGCACTGCATACGCGAGGGAGGACAGGACGTCCCCAGCAACAAAGACGTCACCTCGTTAGACTGGAATGTAAGCACGCCAACACACACACACACACACACATTATGTAACATGTGAGTCACCCTGCGCGGGTGCATTCTTGCAAAATATGGCAGCAGGTCAAAGTTGTGGGAATGTTAGAAATATTTTTGAATGTTAAAGTGCTGCTTCAGATGTTATCGTGCTACTTTACAGCCAAGAATATGGTTGTTTAATTTTTTGTTTTGGTTGCTAATGCTTATTTATTAAAAACATTTGAACACTTAACAGACATGCGCACAAAGCAAAAACAACAAAACACACTAAACGTGATGTGTACTTTAATGTACTGCAGACCTGTGTACACCAGGTACCAGGCAAGTAACAACACAGAGGGACTCCTGAACATCACTGTTGATGATGTCCAACAGTGGAAGAGAATCAGAGACTGGAATGTTCCTTTGCTTCAGCCAAGAGATTGTAAACCTGAGCCAACGGCAGAGGCAAAAACACATTTCCAGGAAACGTGGCTGATGGAAAACACAGGCCGCTCTCATGATAGCAGCAAATGTTCATTCAGCCTGGAACTCTGTAAGGCAAATTCTGCTAAAGACAACATGGGTCTGCAAAGGTGTCCAACCTGTCCTCATCATACTCACCTGCCTGACGCTTGTTCTCTCTCTGACAGAGCGAGGGCACGCTGTTAGCAACAGGCTCCTACGACGGCTTTGCCAGAATATGGACGAAGGATGGTGAGGACTTAAATTCATTTAACATGAGCATGGAATCCCTGCAGTATCATCAAATTCTACTTATACTAATAATAGTCCTAAATATTCTGAGTGTATTGTATACAGATAATTGTATATTAGCAAGTATTACAGGATGCGCACCCTGATAATGGTTGTGCTGTGGTGTTTGATGATTCTTTACTTCAGCCTGTATGTCACCTGCTTTGTGAATCCTTAAACAAATGCTGCCATCTAGAGGCGGGAATGCATACTACCACTGAATCAGTTTGTCTGGCTTGCAGTTTATTTTCTGACTGTGGGCCTGCCCTCAGACTATGCTTAGATAAAGGCGCCCCCTCACCCCCCGTAGTTTACATGCTCAGTTTAGCTCAATTCCTGGATGCCTATGGGATCATGATTATGTTACTTGATCCAAGAGACACTCAACAGTTGAGCCAAGATAGCCTAATATTGTTGTTTGACACAACGTGACAAAATGTCTGTTCTGAGACATTTATTAGTTTCACTCCGGTACCTCTCTAACTCTTACACACATGTAGGCCATTCTATGTGATCTCTTGATAACTAATATAATAATACCTTTCACTTCCATTCACTGAGCCTCCCCTGACACAGTGTGGGAAAGCCGGCCTCCCACTTTGAAATGGTTTGGACTCGTAATGTTATTTCACGTTTGATCCCTTTTGACACATTTTGTTCCCTTTCTGTGTTTTGCTCCACAGGAAACCTGGCCAGTACACTTGGCCAACACAAAGGTCCCATTTTTGCCCTTAAATGGAACAAAAAAGGCAATTTTATCCTCAGTGCAGGAGTAGACAAGGTAAACCAGGATCTGTTCTCTGAGATCCTTTTGCTCAGAGATCAAAGTGTTAAATAACCTGTATATTGTGATTCTCCTCATGCGACTTTGTAGTAAATGGATCAAACTAATGCACTGTGCATTGTTAGCTCTAACTATACGTGTACATGTGTTCTGCCAGACAACAATCATATGGGATGCCCATACAGGAGAAGCCAAACAACAGTTTCCCTTCCATTCAGGTACACAAGCAGCTCTTGTTGTGACTGTGTGTGAGAGTTTAGCATGTTCTGTTTGTCTCACAGTGCGTTTCTGATCTGGCTAACATCCATCGTTGTATCTCCCACAGCTCCAGCACTAGATGTGGACTGGCAGAGCAACAATACGTTTGCCTCGTGCAGTACAGACATGTGCATCCACGTCTGTAAACTGGGACAGGACAGACCCATTAAAACATTCCAGGGACACACAGTAAGTGGACCCAACTTGCATTTTCATTTCAAATGATATCCTAGAAGGAAGTTCTGGACAGCACAAACAATCAATAATATACATGATGAACAAGGTGCCCGCACTCCTTCACCCCTCTCTTCTCTCTCCAGAATGAAGTAAATGCAATCAAGTGGGATCCCACAGGGAACCTGCTCGCCTCCTGCTCAGACGACATGACGTTGAAGGTGAGCTGAGAGCTAAACCCAGCAAAACGACATCTTGTGTCCTTATTATCGCTGCTACCCTTGACCTTCTGAGCCGTGATAATTCTGAACAGGGAAAGTCCACAGACGCCGGTCAAATTGTGTATCAACTGTAGGCTGCGCCTTCACACACCTGCGAATTAATGATCAATCAAAGTGAAGGACAGATTTGCAGATTTTTCCTCTGCTCTCTTTTCCAGATTTGGAGTATGAAGCAGGACTTGTGTGTCCATGACCTGCAGGCCCACAGTAAAGAAATCTACACCATCAAATGGAGTCCCACTGGCCCTGGAACTAACAATCCCAGCGCTAACCTCATGCTAGCCAGGTGAGCGTCAACACAGCGTAAGTAATGTATGTTAGAGAGATGCCCATCAAAGGAAAGCTCTGCTCTTTCAGCTTGCTGCACACACTAAGTTTGTACAGTGCATAGTGTGTAGCAGAGCGTAGATGAATGAATGTAACTGTATTTGCAGTGTCTTCACTTCTAACGAGTGCTGTGGGCACTTGCACACTTGCTACATAGCGAGTCATTAAAGTGACAAATGGTGCATTCACATGCTCCTCGGAGGGTCCCATTTCCCGAGCTGGGAAGTCGTTCTTTCGACTTCGGTGTGCATACTGTTCTAAAAGACGTGTGAAAGTGTCCTGATTCCACTGCAGCACCTCTATAAGCCCGTCTGTCCCCATCTCCTACGTCCACAGTGCATCGTTTGACTCCACAGTTCGTCTCTGGGACGTGGAGAGAGGCATCTGTATCCACACGCTGACTAAACACCAGGAGCCGGTCTACAGCGTGGCTTTCAGCCCTGATGGTCGGCATCTGGCCAGTGGCTCCTTTGACAAATGCGTGCACATCTGGAATACACAGGTAGGAGGAGAATGGGAAGGCCAATGTGCATGTGACCTGTACACCTCACAACAGTGTGAACACCCTGTTGAGCTGTGCATTGGAAGCACCAGTCATGCTGCTTTAGGTGAGTTTGCAGCTACAATGCACAGGTTTCCATTGCACTGGTGTAAACCAATTGGCACCCACTAGGGGTTAAATTGACTGATAGTAGATATGCATATTTTTGGGGAACCACAGAGTGAAAAAAGTAGGTGGATGCCAATCAGGCTGGTGTTGTATCCTTCCCTGGGATCAGATGTGCTGGTACTCCTCAAACAGTCCTCTGGGCTGTCAAAATGTTTAGTGTAATTCCATTATGTTGTCACTCACTTCTCTGATCTCCTAATGCTTCTTTCTACATTAAAACTGCACTGATCAATATTTTTGTTTATTAATGGCTCAAGTGTAAAAGGTTGCTCATAGCGACAAAGAATTCTCACCCGACTTTACAGTTCCCTTCTGCTTTATTGAGCTCTTTAGCAGTCTCTAGCAGTGAGATAAACCTGTCCAGCACCAAGAAGCAGACACAGTTAGCGAGTAGCTGGTAAACATAGTGAAGAAGCAAAAGATTCAGCAGCAAAAAAAACTGATGTGTAACACATTCACCAGGTGTGCAGACGTGCGACTGCTGCCCCCAAGCGGCCAGAGAAAGTCACTGCAGCTTTAAGCCTCCTGTTGACTCATGTTTGTTCTTGAAACAGTCTCTCTTCACTGTCTGCTTGTGTCTCTTGTGCTGCAGACGGGCGCTTTAGTCCACAGTTACAGAGGGACGGGGGGAATCTTTGAGGTCTGCTGGAACGCAGCAGGGGACAAAGTGGGAGCCAGCGCATCAGACGGATCTGTAAGTCTTCACAGGAGTGTTTGGGTGGATGTTCTACATGCGTTTTTTATCAGTCCTACAGATTGATCTCTTTCCTCTTCTGTCCCAGGTGTGTGTACTAGACCTTCGGAAATAGTGCCGCTGTTTGTTGGAAGACATGGACCGACCATGAATGTGTACATAGCCAAATGACTGTCCCTGCCTGCCCTGTGTACTGCTCACGCTTACGACCATGGCCCCGCCCACAGACAGACAGGAAGCAGGAAGCAGGAACAGGAAGCAAAGCACCCGACACAGCAGGTCCAGGCACAGGGATGAACAGATGGACAGACAAATGGGCGGATGGAGGTGCCCCTTTCTATATGCACAGACTCTTACAGAGGTGCAGAAGGGACGCAGTGAAAAAAAGAAAAAACTGTTAGACAAAAAAAAGTTACAGATCCGTATATGTACCAAAATTTGGAAGCTATTTTTTCTTTTTTGATCTTTAAACCATGCTCATTGTCATCAAAACGAAAAACAATGAAAAAAGTGTTGATCTTTGTTACTAGTTGGATCTCATTGTGCAGACATATCAACTCCTCCACCATAAAAATAGGATGGCACTTAGTTTTTTTTAAATTTCAGATCTCTTATTTCAATGTTTTTATATTTTTTATCTTTGGGGGAGGGGGACGGTCAGGTCACAGGTTGATTCATTTGAGAAGTACATGCACACCAAACTGTTCTCAAAAGTGTCCTCGTCATGACTTCAAACCAATGTGGCAAACAAAGGCTTTTTCTGTTCATGTGTTTCAGAGGTGGTTTCTGCAGCTGGGTCACAGGTTAACCTCAAAATGCAGTAATTCATCGTAATGTGTTGTTTTCTCCAGAGGACAAACTCTGGATACTCCCCCCCGTACGTCCACCTGGACATGATGGACATCTCTGCACTATTTGATCTAAATGGCTTTACCCACAGTTCCCCTCTCTGGACTCCAAAAAAAGAAAGTTTCAATTGGCAAGCAGCGGACCTCCACCTGAATGTTGACTTGTAGGTGATGCAGCAGTACGTCACAACTCGTCAGATTACATTCAGCCAGTAGGATTCCAGCAGTTCTTCCTCTACAAAACATTCAGATTGACAGACATCACCATGTGGTGAACTCTCTCGTAGTGTCCTCCTTTACACGATGACCGCTTTACAGAGTTTACTCATTTGTAAAACTTCAAACATTTCTCTTTTGATTCGCCCTCAAAAAGTCTGGAATCATCAAACACACAATGCCCTGCGGTGTGGTGGTAAAAAAGTGCATCACCGCAGTTAAAGCTTTGTTTTTGTTTGTTGCAGATTGGAGATTCCTAGAGGTAGACACTGCAGAGGCAGAAATAATCTCAGTAATTTAAACCACAGAGGGTAGAGCCAAAGAAAACCCCCCGGAGTAAAAGAGGAGGCCCGTAATATTACCAACGGTAGAACCGTTACGTCCATGTGGGAGTGTTCACGCTTTATTCCAACAGCCTACATGAACTGTTTCTATTGTGTTGCATATTTGTAGTTAGGGCTGAAAGAAAGATCATATTGTGACAGATGCTGCGATATGAGCTCGACCAGTTAAATTAGCCACTTAGCTCCTGACACCGCGGTAGCGTGTTCCTTGGCTCTGCTCTGCTGAGCGTTCACTTCAAACAATAACTGCTCTGCCTCAAAGACTTCAACTGAAATTTGAATCTGCTGTTATTTGAATTCGTCTGGTCTGGCCTCAGTGTGACGGGCTGCCTTTACCTTCTCACCTTCATCTTTGGTTCTTAACGTCCAAAATCCTGCTCACATTTTATTCTGAGGTTCCTTACTGACGAGATGTTTTATACTCTTTTAAAGACAAATTTAAAGTTACATTTTTGTAATTTCTTTGTAGATTTGGAAAAAATGTGAATTGATGATCTATTGGCAGTGTTAATTTCCATGTTCTATACATTTCTAAAGATTTTCTTTTGTTACTTTGATGCTATTGCAAATAGTAAAGGTTGACCCTGTAATGTCAAGCTCATGGAGCGGAGCTGTCATTCTGAAGGCACCTTGACTGGGAAGAGCTTTCCCACGAGCAAATTACCACTAAATTTGTTTGTTTTAATAAAGAAATGTTTTACTTTTTCTTTTGATTGAATCTTTTTGGGGCGCTCTGTCCCAGAAAATGACTTTCTCCTGAAACTCCTCTTGGCTTACAAGTCAGACAATTCAAAAAAGTAACTCTTTAAATTGAATAAAATTGCAATTTTTCAATCAAGCCAAGACTCTAGGGAATTTGTTCCCCTTTTCTCATTGCTACAGTTGGGAGACAGATGTTTTGTGAAGAAAAGCTCTGGAAGCAGATATAATCCCATTGGTTGAAAATGGACTGTCTAAATTGGGCATTTAGAGCACATTTAAAGGATTTTTTGTTATATTTTATGGATAAATCTTTATTATAATTTTATTTGAAAAGTCTGTTCTCTGCTCAGTTTATTCACAGAAATGACGTTTGCCCATCTGTGTTCTCAAACCCCTGAGCTCATGGCGTCTCTGCTCTGCCTGCATGCAGAGTGTTTAACCGCACGCTTCCACTTCAGCCAACTGAAGTGGGTGATTTGTAATTGGTTGTTTCGATCACTGGTCACTAAAGAAAGCATGGAAGCACTCCATAAAATATAATTTACGTGTGAAATATCTTTTTCTGTGCTAAAAATGCACCCTCACACAGAGTTAAACCTCTGGCAAGAGCCAGAGAATCATCTTTTCTCCAGTAGTGTTAGAAACTCAGTGAAAAATCTAATCCTCCAGAATCATCATGAATTGGCCCAAGAATTAAGAATTTAAGTTTGTGAGAGTTGGAGCTTGAGTTTGGCTTCTCTCAGATGTTTAATTAAACCGATAAACATTAGATCTGCGTCCAGAGCACCTCTGCCGCGGAGAAATATTTGTACAACTACAAATCGACTATTTTCTCCTGTATCCCCTGTAATAAATTTGAGATTTCTACAATGGACTTACAGAGATTCCATGTGTTCCTATTTAAAGTTCTGTGTACTATTTAATAGTTTTTTCTTCCCTGTATTTAAAGCACTTGAGCCAACAGTTATGAAACCATCTCCCATGGGAAAATTTCCTCTGATGTTCATGCCATCTTTAGCTCTGTGCCACACAGTTAGTCTGGGTAAACATGGCCGCCACACCAGTACATCATGTCAGCCCAGCAGCATCTCTCCCACGGGCTCTCCAAGCCTCTGTTTTTTCTTTTTCTTTCTGCAACTCGCATCACATCGATCTGTTCTCATTTCAGTCAGATCTGTGAAACAAAAGTCCAGAATAAAATATATTTTGATAAGAGATTTGAGTTTTTATTTGCGTGTGTGTGGAAACGCTGTGTAGTGTTGGCGCTGACCCGTCAGTGGCGTCATGACTCTTTTATTCATAAAGTTCATAAATATGAATGCACTGATAAAGTGGTGAGTTTTAAAGCTTGAAGCTCGTGCGGGTGCTTCCTGTGGTGCGCAGCAGTGAAACTACAGAGGCACGCTTCGTTCTCAGTGCATGTTTCCAAAGTGCAGCCATTTGGATGAAAGCTCAGTTGCGCTCTGCTCAGGCGTGCACTGCAGAGTTAGTGGATTGCAAAAATTTGAATCAACAGCTAACTTGTTTATTTTTATGTCAAGGATTCGATTCTACTTCAGTTTAAAACAAAAACCGTTGATGAGGAATAACAACAGAATGCACCACAGCAGAGGTTCCCAACCTCTGGGCTGGCTTGGGAACATTTGCTAATGGGCCATGATGAAACAATATCATTTTGCAGAAAAGCAATAAATAAAAATATTTATTTAATAGGCGTTTTCTAACTTGATACTGAGGCTTGTTTGTGAGTTTGGAGGATAAATAGAGATCATGCTTTAACCAAAACTTACTAGATTTGTGAACATGCATACTAATGCAGAGTGCAGAACAGTCACACTCAGCAGTTTGTTAAATGACTAATTGGATGTATTTAAGTCAACATAATATACATTTTAATTTAGCTCATTTTTATACTCTGCATTGTGCATTGACAGTCCGTTATGTAGTATTTCATTCAAACTTGAATATTTACAGTTGTACAGCACCAGGGACCAGATGCATTTCATTTATAAAGCTGTAGTGTGCACACACGTGGTTCAGTTTTAGAACACACTGGCTGAAGGTTTCAAAAGAAGAAACTTCATTCTGTAGTTATTGTGTAGAATGCAAAAATCACCTTAGAATATCACTCATGGATTGTTGTGGAAAGCCAGGTGTACACTTTGAAACATTTTATAAATCCAGTTTTGTGTGGCGTATGAATGTGATTTGTGCCTGCGCCTCGTTCATACATCTGGCCCCAGGTGTGTGGTGGGAACATCCTCTGGAGCACATGAATGTTTCCAGTTAATTGGGAACTTTTCACATTGCATCAAGAGCTTGGTAAGTGTGAATACAATACAGAAGCACTTGGGAAGCTTCAGATTTTTGGCAATTTCAACTCTTACTGGTCCGCGTCTTGTGTGGCTGCTTGAGGATCAGAGCGGGGTGGAGAGATTGGCTGCTGTTACGCTCCCCGTGAGATTGAGGCTGGGTGCTTCCTGGCTGTGGCTGTAGAAGGGCAGGTAATGAGCCACGTCTGCCATGCTCTGCAGGACATCATAGGTTACTGCAAACAGGAAGTAGGTGGGCAGCAGCCAGCTGAGGCTGAAGACACTGTCACCTACTGGCAGAGGGACTGCAAGGTTTCTGAAAGGACAAAGAGAGAGACAACATTTATTCCAAACCTGACTTCCCATCATCCTTGGTTACAGATATGAATGTTGTCAATGTTTTTTTTTTAAATCTTAAACTCGTTTCATGAAGCTGAATATCAAGATGAATTTGGGGACATTGTGTATAAAATGATGTACAATCTAGAATGTCTCCATTTGATGGTACGGTGCAATAGGGATGAACTGGATGTTAGGGAGAGTTAAATATGGCCAGCTTTCAGATAACACTTTATTTCACACGTTCATCACATGTTCCCTGAAAATAATTTGGTCATTTGGTACTAATTATAGGGAAACTTGGAATTTACTTTAAATAAAAGCCCCATTTAAATCCACATAAATATGAATTTAGTACTGATTGCTGGTCACTTCATTCACCATGTATATTGCTATATATTGATTTTCGCAGACTCAATCGAATAAAAACAGCAAATGCAATGAATGAGATGTGCTCAAATGAAGGCTTTTCACATTATAGCTGGACTTCATGTGAAACTTAATATTGTATATAAAAGCTCACTATGACGCTGGAAGTCCACAGCAACAAAACAAATGAGCACATGTATAAACTGTGTGCATTACTGAGTGAAAGTGAGTGTTTTACATCTGCACCTGCATTCTGGCAGCTGTTATTCGAGGAGATGAAAACAGCAGTAACAGCACCGGTAATAGTAATTACAGTAATAGACATAATTCATATAGATAACCATTTTGTGCAAAAAAAACTTACTGAGAATCTGCTCACCTAACACGACATGTTTAAAATGCTTTAGAACTGAGCGTAGCATCGAAGCTACGTGAGACATGTTCTACAAAACAACTGTGGAGCCGTTCGTGATAGAGACGATCTTTAATTTTTTTGTCTGAACCATGAGTTTCATGTCTCATTCCAAACAATCTGAGTGATTCATGTACAATAATAAAGGTTAATTTACGGTGCGTGATCACGTGATATGGAAACAGAGGCTTTCTGGCTCACCAAAGTGGAAATTTAGACATTTTCATATCACTTGCATATCAACCAAATACAACTTTTTACATTGAAAAAATGTAAAAAGTTGGCGTTGGCGTTATTCAGCAAAAGAATAAATAGAAAAATAGAAAGAAAGAACGGAATCATATGACGTGTAACACTTGATACTGACTGAAAGAAGGAGCTCAGAATGGTTTAAGAGGGTTCAGAAAAAGCAGAGGCACTCACTGGAATCTATCTTCTCTGGATTCTCTCATCATGATGAAGATAAATAGTCCAACTTCAGTGTTGAGGGAGAACGACACGACTTTGTCCAACATGACAACAAAACCCTGCAGAGAGAAAGAGAAAACACTGGTGACTGGCGGAATTCCAGACGAGTACTTCATCATCAATCTGAATTTTCTTCAGTCATCACTGTTAGCTGTGTGTGTGTGTGTGTGTTTGCATCATTTACCCTGGGATCACACACTGACACGATGAAGATGACACCAAATCCAAGCAGCGACATGAATCCTTTAGCCATGCTGGGAGAGAGATGGGGGGGCTTAATTAGTCAAAGTAAACATGCACCTCCTCTTCTTCATTTATGTGAAGGGAGACAGAAATATTGTGCAGGTTAAGTAGTGAAGGCCATAGAGTGAGTTGTAGACAGAGACAGAGGAAGAACCCGACAGCAGACGCACTGCAAAAACAGCTTCGGCTGGATTTTGGGGAAATACGTTGCAAGAACAGTGAAACTTTCAAAGTCTTGTGCTTGATGGAAATTCCCTCAACAGCATTAATACAGGTTTTATCTTTTGCTCTAAACTGAAAATTATGACAAGGCAGTAACATTTGAAATAAGTAATAACTGTGCTGATAATCATTGTACAAATCATGTCCTGCTGCAGCCAGTTTTTTTTGGCACACGGGCTCTTCCTGAGCTGTTTGAGGAGCTTGTCTTGGGAAAAACACCAGGAACACCATGTACCAGGTTTTACAACATGGAAGTGACATGTACAATTTGGTCCCAGCACTGGAGAGAAAAAGATTTTGGATTTCAAGAAAAAAAAATTAAAATAAAAACTGATATTGAGCAGGCTGGTGGAGACAGCAGCTCACAGCGTCCTACATGTTGTCTTGAAGTAAGGATTCAGGCGGCACATGGGAAGAGAAACATGCACCACGTACACGTGTCTGATGTCCAGATAGAACCCAGATCACAGATCTGATTGTCGTGGACTTCCCAGGCCACATGTGAATCAGGGTCCGCCGAGTCCAGAGGGTGGTGGTACTGAACCTGAAGCTGTTTGGTAACTACTACAAAAACACCACTTAAGCAGTTTATTCACAACAAAATCTGTTTAGCTAGCTAGCTAACAACTATCCATGAGCTTTCACTCATGCCACTCCCTCACCCACACAGATCACTCCGGGTATGAGCTAAGCGCCACAACTGCATGTTATGCCTACTGTATCACAGGTGTGTTGAAATGACTTTATCCTGTTATGTTTTTTTAATCAGAGCAATGGCTAATTTCTAGTTTCACTTGAGCTGCACAGACCCTGTAGAGGCTCCTCCCACAGTGCTCACTGATGCAGTCAGTCAAACATAACTCGTGCATCTTGGAGAGACATGTTTTCACACTATTTCAACATCCGGCCAGAATGTGTCTCAAACCGCCTCCACAGATGGCACATCAAAAAGGGGGATGTGTACTCCCAACTTTAAGAAATGTATGTCAGCTGTGTGAACTGAATGGGACGGTGACTTTTGTTGTTATTACAGCGGGCGAACAGAAGAAAGTTGTTCATATGAAGAGCTACTGAGTCAAGATGGCGGCTCCTGCTGAATGCTGTTGGAAGTAGCCGGCCTTTGTTTTATTCATCAGCCCACACTACACAGCTTAACATGTTTAGGTGTTAAGCTCCAGTGTATAGGCTGTTTTTTTTGATGGATGACATTTGAATGTGCCATGGCAGGAAAATCACAGGCGTAACTAATAACATGAATAAATCACTGTATTTGAATGAAGTGTGTGAATCCCAGTGTGTGTGTGTGTGTGTGTGTGTGTGTGTGTGTGTGTTGCTGTTGCTCTCTGACACGACTTACTGCTGGAACACTTTAATCATCACTGTTATTACTCAAACCTGGGCTTTTACAGTAAAATCTGTGCTGGGAAAAAACTCTATTATTATATATTATTATATAACTATTGTAATGGCTGAAATGATACACTATATTTTCTCATTTTATTTGAAATGGCCAACAACACCAGTTAAAATTTGATTAATATTGCAACTTTGTTTTTTTCTTTGTAAATGTTTAATATTATTGGAAAGTAAGAGGTGATATAATAATATATAGTTGCAATTACAGCTGCAAGTTGATTAATCCATTAGTTGATCGAAAGAAAATGAATCGGCAACTATTTTGACTGATTAACCGTTTCAGTCATTTTTCAAGGAAGAATGTCAAACATTTGCTGCTTCCAGCTTCTTAAATGTGAGGATTTGCTGCTTTTCCTTGTCATTTCTGACAGCACATGAAGAGTCTTTGGGGTTTCGACTGCTGGTCGGACAAAAGAAGCAGTTTGAAGATGTTTCTTTGGGCTCTGGGAAACTGTGGTGAGCATCTTGCACACATTTTTTACATTTTATAGACATTTTATATGAAAATAATCATCAGTTGCAGCCCTAATTGCTGTGGTGAGAGCATCAACTGCTGCCATTACATGCTATCACAATGATTCTCTCTCCCTTCTCACCCTCTGGGAGTGCTCACCTTCTAATGGAGCAGATGTGCTGTTTGTTTGGCAGGTTTCGCTCCCAGGCTTTAGACAGCCACTCGAGTCTGCTGCCCCACAACGAGCTCACCAGACCGTCAACTGAAAGAAACAACCAGTTAGTCGATACAAAACACAATATACCTAATGCCTAAAGGAACAGTTCAATATTTTGTGAAATGCGCTTATTCACTTTCTTGCTGTGAGTTAGATGAGTTAGGTCGATACCACTCTAATATCTTTCCATTCAGTATGAAGCTACAGTCTGCCTTAGATTGCAGGGGCCTTGTTTTCTGGTACATTGAGTGATACTAAACAAAATGCATTGTGTCTATCCTTGAGCTATAACAAATGTGTGGGATGCATTTCCTTCCTCCTAAAACATTTACAAAGCAGACTTTTTAAGTATTTCATATCCTGCATTGTTTCCATCCATATTTACTAGCTTGCAGTCTTCTTCACTGGCTTTTCTGCCACATTGCTGCATACCTTTGTTGATCAGTGGATTAATGTGACGTCATTATTGGCAGGACTGTGTACAACAAAATGGGCACCCATTCAGGAAAACAGCGCTACTAGAGGTCAAACACTCCACAAGGAACCTTCAACTTACCATGAAGACGGCAGGCAGCACCTCTAAAGCTGAAGAACTGAAGTGTAAAATGTCTTTGTGTCAGACTATGTCTCTGGTTGGGTGCAGTGACTTCTTGGAGTTCTGTTGGCATCATGGCTGTGGTCAAATAGTGAAAGAAGTCCTCAACACTTTTCATTGACCCTTTAAACATCATGAGGTCAAGGAAAGATGTGAAGGAGAATTCATTAGGACTTAGCCAAGAGAATCCTCACTAATCCTTGCACTTAAACTAGGCTACGTAATTACGTGAAGGCGGTCTGCTGTGGTCGCTTTAAATGTTGCTGCTGCAAGGAATTGTGGGATGGCTGTATCTCCTTTCCTTTGGTAAAGGATGGTCCAGTGTACCCTATGTTAAAGGAGATAAGAAAGGAAGCATTCCTTAGTATTTAGAGAATTCCACCAGCTCTTATTGTGGCTGCCACTGTCATTTCACTCAGTTAGGAACCTTCCTAAACAAAAAACTATATTTGACCGCAGCCCTCGACTTTGCCAGACACCAAGACCAGGAAGTCACCGTAGCCAGCCCTAGAAACAGCCGGTCTCCAGTTATTATGCAAACGTGAGCTCCTATTTATTCTACAGACAGGAGAGTGGTATCCATCTTCTCATCTAAATCACCAAAAAGTGAATATGTGGAATACACTGCCATGACAATACTATAGTTATCATTACACCTCTATCTACCACAGTAAAAAATATCACTAACAACTTCCTCTATATGGCAGCAACATGAAGAATACATGGTACTGGAGTGAATTACTGAATGAAAGAAGCATGAGTAAACTTACTGGTATGTTTCATGGCAGACCCCATCACCAGGAAGGACACGGTGACGCTGATGGCTATAAAGACCTGGATCAGCTCTGCCACCCAGGAGAACGCCCTGTAACGTTCATTAATAATCTACATGGGGTTGGTGGGAAGGGTGATGGATGTTGGTGGTTGTTGAAAATGAGAACACGAGATGGAGGAAGAGAGGCACGTTTTTGTACACGTCTTCAGGTTTAAGTTTTGAAATAAACTGCACACCCAGAAATGTTGAGCTGAGGGACAGAGCACTTTGATCCCCCTAAACTAAATTCCCTTTAAAGAGGTCAAGCCAGGCTCGCTCCAATGTGCGACTGCTGACTAGCAATTAGTTTGTCAGCTAGACCCAGCCAGCCACTACAGCTAATTGCTGCACATTTCTATTAGCAACCCAGGAAGTTGTTAGCAGGGTAGAAGCACTGCTTCCTGTGTAACTGAATTAAATCTGTTTGATCCAAACATAGGCTGACCACATCTTGCTGCAGTTGATTCCAACACAAACCATTATCTGGCCCTGCATGTGGCGCAAGGAGCACTGAAAGGTAATTAACACACATACAACATATACTGTGTTATGGTACTTACTCATTGCTCTGCAGAGAGGCAGATTAGATACACGCTCTGAACACAGTGGAGTCCTTTGGCCTAAATGAATTGAATAAGCCATGTTTCCTGCACTTGATGGATGCAGCACATGGACTCTCTGTACATTCATCTCTGAAACCTACAATGTGTCTGTGCTCATTTGTTTCTGATGTGGTGTTAATGCATGAGATGTGGCCCCCTAGGATTCATTATCCAATAGATTTGAAATGCTGTTCAACCAAATATCCAATGACAATATTTCTAGTTTGACTATTTATGTTGTTTGTCTCGTATCTTATCCATTTGACTCTGATGAAGACAGATTAGGTTAGTTTGTTTGCACAATTAAAGGTTCCAAATCCATCAGTGTGCTCCAGTCTGTTTTTCCCTTGGACGTTTGCTGTCCTCTAACTGAGAAGCACCTGATCCTGCAGCATATTGCTTCAAGATGCACGGAGAACCTTGTTTCAACTATACTGTGTTATGGCTTTTTATTTTTGTACTAGGTACTTATATTGAGGTATAAGAACTTGCACTATGTCCAGTATTACAGTGGTACTATGTGGAAAATGACCACTTTGCGACAAAGACTGAGACAATCAACAGATGTAAATTTCTCCACTGCGAGACTTTTAAAGGATTTCTGATTCTGAAGATCCAGTGGACTGTGACTATCAATAGGTACTAGTAGAGAGTAGAGTATAATGGCCTAATTTTATGATGCTGTTACATGTTTTAAGGTGTTTGAGTAGATAATGTAATCGAACAACCTGCACGGATATTAGTTTATCTAAAGCTAACTCATTAAGCAGTGTCAACTGGTTTGAACGGTAAGAAGAATAACATTAGTATTATATTAAAATGTCAAAATATCCTTAAGTATAGATCAATCACGATCACTTGTGATTATTTTGCATTTTAATCTTACAGGTTGTCAGACTGCACGAACAACCACACATCAGTCTGTCTACACAAATCGAGGCGATGTGCTGTGCTCGTCCACAGGTCTTTTTTGAGTAAATCTGGTCAATAATCACACTGACCCCTATAAGCAAACAATACCAATGGTTACATATTTTATTAAAACCACACACAGAGTATTCAACAAGTAAGTCTCATAGCAGCTGAAGCTGTTATATTCAAACAGCACAACTGAAATTAAAGACCGGTGCGATAGTAGATATTCGTTTAGCTTAAAGATACTTATGTGACATTGTGCCAACAACTTAACACCGTTAATCACATAGTGTGAGCTTGATGGTAAAATATTCATGACTTTGGAGTATTTGGTGCATCCTGTGTTTCTTTCATTTTGTTCCATTACTGTATACTTCGTTGTGATGGTAACAAACTGTATGTATGTGGAGAGACAGTGGCATTTTTGTTGGTTGGCCCAGTCATTAGAGATCAGACATTTCTTGTAGTGCCCTGCTATCACAATTAGCAGGACCTGCTTTCCAGTCGTGACCTTGACATCACCATTGCAAACCACAGCAGAAGGTTACAGTAATAACCCATGCAATAAAAATGTTTTAATAAGCATGGAGAGATGATGTGCCAGTGGGCTCCTGGACATGTAAAAACTGCTGTACAGCTGAGTGAATGAGTCAGGCAGGAGTCTAAAGACTGAAACATTTCTCTGACATCAAACATCCTTCAGTCAGTTGAATCAAATCAATCACACCCCATGAAGTTAACAATTACAGGTGTTCTCTTTTTGAACTAACCTTTATGACTCAAATCCCAATTTCTGTATATCTATGAATACACCGTTTATTTGAAACTGGACTGCCATTTACTCTTAAATAGTTTCTCCACTCATCCAAGAGGCTTCATTAGCTCCACTCACTGTTGGAGACTCCCCTGGTATTCATGTGAGGTTATGACTTAATGTTAAAGTGCTTATCTGTGGGAAAACTGCTTGAGTTGATGGGCATTATGTAAATTCAGAGTATATAGAATGTACATTCTGGCCTCTACCTCATCAATACAAACACACAAAAGGAGTCTTAAAATTAAATTATATTAATTTATTATAATAAAAGTCTTACCTTAGTCAATGGAATGGTTGCAATCTCTCCTGCTTTTTCAGACCTGAAGAGAAAACAAACAGAAAAGTTGGTTTGTCTGAAGTTTTCAGAGGCAGCTATGGAACTGGAAGGTGGTCAAATGAGAGCAGTTAAGTGGCCATTACTGCCAATGTGTCATCGAGCAACGCAAATCTTTACCCAAGCAGGACCTGATGACACCTGTAATGCCATTGTACCTGCACCGGCCTGAAAACAGAGCCCCAAATCTTCCAACATTGTCACTTGCTTTCTGTCACCCACAATTATGTTCTGAAGACATTAGCCATGTGTCCATTAAATTGTCAAGCGAATTTTTAGCAAACAATTCAAATGTTGCAGAAAATAAATGCAAATTAGGTGCACTTCCATCAACTGGTTTGGAGCGAATTAACTCGGCTTGTTGCTAGGCGTAGTTTGGTCAGAAGTTGGTGGTGTAGGCTACGCTTTACACATGGCTGTAATCTATTAAACAGGTTGCAAACAAGTCACCTCGGCCATCTAACCCATTTATGGGAGAAAAATGGAGAGAGGTCCTCAGAAATTAGTTTCTTGTGGACAAGTATTAGTTGGTCTTTCATGTCAGCTAGTGTTGGCCATGTCTGGAGACAAAGACAAATTAATGCAAAATGGTTCAGCAGAAACACTCAAGTTACGCAAGAACTTCTTCAGCAAAGTCTCCATATCCCATTTAGAGCATCAACTCCTTTTCAACAAAGGCAAAAACCCCTCAAGCGAGCGGAAAACGTTTTTTCACAGGTAAACAAGTAAAGGCTTAAAATGGCAAACCTGGCTCTGGCAATGTGTTATGTTAAGATCACTCCCCAATCTCTCCTGAGCTGAGCCTTATGTATGCTCGTGGGGTGGGATGTTTTATACTATGCTACAATGCCTTACTTTTACTAATGGATTGATTTATTCTTCATTAAGTTAGTGACACGTGTAGAATCTACTAAGTAAATTTATGAAGCTCTTGAACTTGAACAAGTAAAGGTTAAGTATGATAAATCCAACTTTCATTCATTGTTTGTTGGTATATACTGATGCACTTCAAATCTAGCCACAATGTACCCTGAGAGCATATTTCAATAGAGGGTAGTGTTCATATGTTTGTTATTTATATGAATCACCTTCCGGTATAAATGTTCTTATGGCTATATGTTACAGCGTTTTGAACATATCCACATTTACATGAAGAGCATAGTAGTCAAACCTGTAGACAAAATACACTTTAATTAAGTAGTCCATGGGATTTTGGAAAGAGTACGCATCTTGAACTTGTGAAGCCACAGAAATAGCAGCCAGAACATGCCATCAATTTGTACTGACTTCCTGTGGGCTCAGCAAAATGCATCACAAAGCTAAAGTTTGGTTTCATGCTAAACTTACACTTATAATTGTAATCATTTATAATGGGTTGCCTCTACATTAATTCATCTTCATTAAGAGTCATTGAAATAGCGCCTGGCTCTCTCCATTTCTCTGGTTGCTGGCCAGCTCCCAGCCTGCAGAGGGATCTCCTGGGGAGATACAAGAATACTACAGTAGGGGACAATATAAAATATTGTCCTAAATATTAAATGAGGCACAAATGGTAGTAAAACATATGGCAGGCCAGGGCTGAACCTATGAATCAGTGTTTCCATTTTAAACTCTAATTTTGGCCATTTGTCTACTGCTGCCTTAAAGTGCTGTAGGTTTAATTAGTTTGTTTCTCTCTGCTTTCTGGCCTAAAGGCAGGAAGGAACTGAATAACTGAAAGACTTAAGCCATTTAGAAAACATGAGCTTACTGTACAAACAGCCCAGGTGCACAGTGTGCATAACATCTGTTACAGAGCCACTGTGTGCCCGGCCTGCATGAACATAGTGGTTGCATAGTGTAATTGCCAAATCAGTAACTCTTGTCAAAATTAACAAATAAATATGAGAATCATATGATTGTTTTACACATATGAAGGTCAACTGGTCCATCCAACACTTTAGGGGATGTTTTTATGGGATGACAGGAAAGACTATTTACATACTGCTCAGAGATTACAAATATTTGTAATTGTGTCAGAAAAATACATCATGTTTTAAATGTTTAAAACATGTATTAACAAATTAAAATGTACTATTCTAATTTACTGTTTAGTGTCTACAGCCATGCTGGCAGCTCTGAGGCTGCACTTAGCCATAGCGGTGCACAATGACAACGCTAACGTGCTGATGTTTAGCAGGTATAATGTTTACCATGTTCACCATTTTAAGATTAGTGTGTTAGCATTGGAATGTCAGTAATTTTGCATACTAAAGTATTGGACAAACAAATGATGAGGTTATAATTTATCCTGAGGGGACGCTGTCATCAGTGTATCAATGGGTGAATGAGAGGCATATAGATGTAGCCATTTACAATTTTTACCATTTCAAAACCACAGATGTCAGCATCATGGTGGTGTTAGAGGAAAAGTCAGGGGTCCATCAAATTCTGTAAGATTCATCCCCTGGGACCATTAATGTAGGAATTTCTGTACATTTCATTGAAATCTATCAAATTTTTCAGTCTAGATCAAATTGGTGGACCAAACAGCTGTTATGGCGTTGCCACCTCTGGAGCTGCACAGCTAGCATGGCAAAACATTTAAAAAGGCCTTGAATATGATGAAAGGTGTACAATGAGTTGAACTCAAGTTTAACACTTGGACTTGACTTAGAATAGTTCTTCACAGAACGTAACAGGTGCTTACCTGTTAATATACACCTGTTAAATAACTGACCCACCTAAGTGACATACATGTCAATATTTTTCCCCACGTCAGAGGCAACACACGAGTTGAGGAAATGTATTCTGAGCTCAGGAACGACAGCCTCTTTCATCATTTGAGGATTATTATTTATTTTAGTTTTCAGGCAGCAGTGTTGAGGCTTCTTAATCAAAATACATGACCATCACTTTTGTGTAATTAAGCCACAATAATAAATAGTTTTATTACTTTAATTCAGAAAACAGTCTCTGAGTATACTTTCAGAAGATAGACTTTTTGAGGATGCTGTTTCTGGACATGGTGAAACTTGTGTGTAACAGTCAAACTGCTCAGACAAACGGCTCCTGTCCCTGTAGGTGACCCACTTTGCATAGCACTCCTCTGCTTTGAGCCTGCGAGCCTCCCTCCTCCTCTCCATCTGATCCCGGTACTTGTCAAACCATGATTCAAACTTCAGTTTCTTCTGCAGCCGCAGCAGGGACACTATGGATTTTGGTGTTGCTGGTTTTTTATGGTAAAAGGAAAAATGATAAGCATAGAAAAAGATGTAGTATTAAATAGGTAGAACATTTCTTTCAGACTTGAGGCTTGCTTTCTCAGTGGAGGCCGTGTGGGTGGAGACATTTGGGTGGAGCTCCTCCTTGACAGTCTCACCTCTGCTCTCCAACCCAGTTGTTGTAGATGGTTTTTCTTTTACTCCGCTCCTGGCCCTTCAGCTCAGAGGTTAGGCATTTGAAGCTGGCTTCGTCTTCCACTCTTCGCAGACGGCAAAGCTCAGTCTCCTCGCACCTCCTTTTCCATATCACTCAGAGGAAATCTGGGCCTTGTGATCGGCTCCTCCTCCACCATAATCACCTTGTTACACTGAATTGTCTTTTTTTTCCCAGTTGGTCTTTTTTTTTGTTTCTCCAGTGCATTTTCATTCTCATTTGCCCTGCTCTTCTTCGCCTCCCTCCGTTTGGCCTCCTGCCTCCTTCTCTCCTCCTCAGCTCTCTCTTCCGGCCTCTTTAATCTTTCAGTTTCTTTGTCTCTTTCCTCTTTTTCTCTCCTGCACCTCTGAAGGACTTCCTGAGCAGTTCAGTTGCTCTGCGCTCAATCTCCATTCCCCTCAACTCTCTAAACATCTCTATTCTTAGCTCGTTCCTTCTGTCCTCTGGGGTCAGTTTCCTGATACTCTCAACAAACTCCATTTTATGCTGGAGTTGACTTTGTTGTCTTGACATGTTTTCTTCTTTCTGTTTCTCATGCAGGTTGGTTTGCATTGAGTCTGTTTGGTTAACTAATGGCACCAGATAGAACTCTAGAAGCAGAGTGAGTTATTCCATAATTACTTCTAGAATGATTAGTGTGTCAGTGTAGAACATAAGTGTGTAATATGCTTCAACCACGTGAAAGCACTTTTACAGTTTAAAGTACTCCTTTGATTTAGTTCAATAGAGTTGGAAGACTTGACATTTTAGTTTTCAAGCTGTCAGTATCATTTTCTCAGACTAGTCAACGCTCTTCCAGAACCACAGAAAACAACTTTTCACAGGCTGAGTTGTACTCATGATTACAGCTGGCCACAATGCTGTCAATGCAACATTTACAGCATTGTGTCCAGCGAACTGTGCAACTTGTTTACATTTTGAAGGACTTGAACTGAAGCTGGCCCTGTTCTGCACCCGTTTTATATTAAAGAGGGTTGACTAAATATTAGAGACTTGGACCTGCAACACAATACAGTCCAATGCCACCACAAACTATGGCCTCAAAAGTGACAATTAGGTTGAATCAATAACTCTGAAAAGAGTTTCAACAAAGACCAAACCTTCATGAAGGTTTAGAATTTGTTATCCTGGGAAAGAAGAAAATAAACAAATTATCTTGAGATAAAAGGATTAAAATTACTGTATCCCCGGCTGCTCTCACCTTCTTTAAAAAACACCAGTGATTCAACATAACGCACTGCAAGAAGTACAGGAGTTATGGTTGTCACATAATTAATCCTAGTGTTCTGGTGTTGAAGTGCTATCTCATGTTTAACTCCGCAGACACTGGAAAGGGGAGGACTCGTCAGGTTGATTCTCAGCAAACTTATTCAGAATGTTGAAAAAATAGATACCCAACATGTTAACTGATATGTTACAAGACACTGCATTTTAACCCTCTGAGTGGGTGTATTGTTACGGGTGTGTATGTTAGACAGTGATTGTTATTGTTTTTCATGAAGCATAATGTGAGGTGTTGCTTCATGACACATCAGATGGGACCTGAATTAGCAACATCCCACCAACATGCCACACTCACTCACATCTGCTTCACATTCTAATTCATTTCCTTCTTTATCACTTTCTTCCTCTCCTGGTGCCGTACTGCAGTGGCTGTTTCACAGCAGGTGGATCAGGCAAACAAAACTATTTAAAAGAACTAGCAAAAGGGCACAGACACAGCACTTTGTGCACCATTTTGGGGGTTTCAAATCACCAAAGCTAATAAGCCTCGTACTATCAGGGAAGAGCTTTTGTCGCTGGCTTTAATAAAATTGTGTGAAAGGAAGAAAGTTTCAAGAATGAAAGCTAGTGTTCCACTTTCAGATACAAATGGAGAGGCGACAGAGTTAAAATTCCGTAAGCAAATGAAAGATAAAAAGTCCAGAGTAGCAGTGTCCCTCTATTCCCATTCTATGGTGGCATGTATGTGTCAAAACATGCACATTCCATGACCAGACAAAAGGCAGCTATCAGCAGATTGTAGGTTTATCCCACTGGTAAAGGAGATTCCTGTCAGCATTTTTACCCCCGTTTTCTCCACTGAGGTTGCTGCCATTGAAAGCAACATCCTCAGTTAAAAGAAAAAAAGTATAATATGTAACATTTCTGCATTAAAATGTCTAAAACTGACTAGACCTACAGTATACATTTTGTTGCGTTGTGTACTTACATTATCCCAAATGTTTCCAAACCCAGAGCCATCTGTAATGTTATTCAAGGTAATGGTGTATTTTATTTGATTGCCTGTCAATGGTGTCATATCTCCTTTAACTTTTCCTATAACTTCTGGGGAAACACAGGAAACACCAGATGGTACGTCAGAGAGTGAGAAAGGAAGGAATACAATGTCACAGAATTATACCCCTTAACAGCAATGCTGTTTCTGCCACACAGGATTATGTTTTTCATTAACAGCATGCCATTTTGCAACACAGTAATCCAATACAGACCTAATTTATTGATATTTTAATATCATTCTAGCCACACGCCAGCCACCAAGCTACTGCAGGCAGTAACATTACACCAACATTCAAGTTATTTTTTTTGGTTTTAACCACAGATTAACTCATCTAATGGCAAGTTAGAAAGTTAAAGTTATGTCAAAGTCAAAGTCTTTTGTGTTTGGATTGAGACCCCTAGTGGCAGAGATGACACTGTATGTTTAAATGACAGGTTGCAACCAGCAACTGACCATTTTGCATTTACATTTGCAGTTTACAATAATGGAAAATGTACTACTTGAAATTTGTTGTATTATTTTAAAACAATGGGTCCTTCATTTCAGATAGTAGACAAAAGGCTGCTGGATGACTGAAATGACAAATGTACCTGGCAGCTTTTTATTAGCTGTAGCTAGCTAGCAAACTAACTGAGTTTGTTAAAAACGTTGTCACCAGTTGACCCCAGACAAGAACACTGAATCTGTTTACAAGCAGTTTTCTAACTGACCCCACACACATTTAGCTAACCATATGCTAACTCTAAACAGAGGCATCACTAGCTTACAGCTGTGCTAGTGGCTTACATTACTCACCGCATTTTTAAAAAATAAAATAAAAAAGGAACAACCTTCCAAACTATTTAGATATTTAGTATCTCACCATATGCACCACTTCAGTATATTTAGAACTCAGAGCTTGTCAGTTATGGTTGCCTAGTTACAGTTGCTAAGCTATGATTCGCTTAATGCCAGCATTTTATAGAAAGAAGCATGGGAATGGGCTGGAAAGGTTCAGAATCAGATCAGAATCAGAAATACTTTATTAATCCCTGAAGGGAAATTGCTTTTTGATACAGTTACAATGCTCGATAAAGTTATTGAAAAAAGAATAATAAACAGTAGAAAATAG
>JAVQJD010037973.1:0-12135 GCA_036023655.1 Nannoperca australis | reverse complement strand
GATGAAATTGTAATTATGTAGTCATAATATCTATGTTCAATGTCACTTACCCTTTCAAATGTACCAGGTTACAAGATTACAGCAGCTTCAGAACCAACCTTCATCCTGGCCTGGAACCTTTGAATGTGTACAAAATGCATTCAACATCTACAGAGCTGACTATGGGCCTTTACATCTAAGGGGAATAGAGCAGTAAGTTGCTTTATGCATATATAATGTCAGTTATTGTAAAACAAATATGAGTAAGGAAGAATATAACATAAATTAGTTTTCCTCTAACTGTTCATCTTCATTTTTATCACTTGTTAACTTGTTAGTAACATGGTCTTACATATCAAACACTGAAAGCACACACGATTCATACAGACTTTTAATAACTTACTTTAAGAGACTGTTACAGCAAATACCACACAGCTTTAGAAACACCTGGTACAGCAGGACTGATGTTAACAACAGAAAATAAATTGAATTATTGTTTAAAAAACAAACAAGACAATGTATCATCAGTTGACTTTCTAGGCCAGAGAATCGTATTAATCCACTGCTAGGCTGGGCAAAGGCAGCTTTATTTATATTGTATATTTCAAACACAGAGGCAAATCCACTTTAACTAAACTTTTTAAAGAAATTTTATTTTACAATTTGATTATGTCTTTCTAACGTTTTTCTTTGCCTATGTAAAGCACTTTGAATTGCCTCTGTGTTTGAAATATACAATATAAATAAAGCTGCCTTTGCCCAGCCTAGCAGTGGATTGTGCAGTGTAAGATTCTGATCACACAAATAGTAATAGTAACTTTTCAAAACAAGACACGCACATTACATGCATGCACAGCGGACATTGTATGCACATGTGGCCCTTGTGTCACTGGAAGTTGGGGATGGGGGTTCACAACTAGCCCTGTGACCCAGTTGACCCCAAGAGTGCAACAATTTGGCAGTTTATGTTTATTAAAAAAACACCCTGGTTTGAAACTAAATCTGCATTGTTTAGATAGTGGCATATTTTAAAAACACCCCAAAATTGGTAGGGGTATGGGCATCATCATGGTGTTGATGTATGTTGAGTGTAGACTACATGAGTATTTTTTGTGTCCATTACCACCAAACTGTAAAGACCATGACAGCCTAGAAATACTGGATTTATTTAGCATGGTTGTGGCTGGTCCACAATGTTTTTACCACGTATGTCCACCATAGAAACCTCAGTTGTGTCTATCTTGTACATCATTTATTCTGGCAAGGCCAGTAAAATCATTAATCTGAATACCAATTATCTTGTATCTTTAAAAAGCCTATAGTCTTTCTGTCAGCAGCAGATGTTTCCATATAAGACTACATTTTTCTTAGATTATTTTATTAATGCAACATCTACACCATATGGGTGTTTATTAGTTGACTTTAAAGACAAGCCACCTGATAATCGGACACTCAGAACTGAGAAGATCCTGTTGTCTATGTACCAAAAACAAGTGATCTAGCAAAACACAGGAGAAATGTTATCACCTACTCGTAGAAATGTAGTTCAGCTGAACATGTTATATAAAGCTCTGCGTCCTCTCAGGAAAGTTATTCTAAGCAGTGGCAGCAATGATTTTATCCTGTGAAATAGCATTGAATGTGTTAAAAGAGAAAATATCGTTAACAAGAGTTAATGGCACCCCATTAACTATAGTTAGCATGAGTTAGTACTGACTCTGAAAGAAAAACAGAGATGGAATTAGATTTATTGCAGACAAGAAGGTTGGAGTTTCTAAAAAAGAGACCTGATCAACCTGACTGGGAATAAAACAAAAATGGAACTTGCACAAAAATTGAATTTGGAATTTGCTGTTAGACACCTGGCAGTCTTGAATCTAATAGACAAAAGTAGAAAATGAGTTGGATAATGCTTCCAAAAACTTTCATTATTTCTGAGGTTTGGTAACACATGCCTACAAGAAACAAGAAAAATGCTAAATATATCTTAGATTTGATGAAAAATTAAGAGATGCATTCTGGTCCAATCAGGGAGATCTTCACACACATTTGATTTGTTAAAGAATGTCACAAATCCAGATTGTAGACTCCAGACCAATAGAATGACGTGAATTTGTCACAACCTGCCTCTGGGGCCATAACAAATATGGAAGACATTTTAACTAAAGTAATTTATTTAACAAAGCAAATTAATAAAAAGCTTAACTGAACATGAACAAGGCGTTGAGTGTGGGTATCAGTGGAATCAGCAATGTGAGGTGTGCATGAGTGATGGGATAGTGTGTGGATGTTGTAAGCTGCATAAAAGAAGAAAAGAGGAGCTAAAGTAATGCTTCCCACAACTGGCAGACTGCCTGAAAGAGCAGTGAGAAAACCAAGCCAGCAAAATCAAGGGAAGAGCATAAGTAACACTGTGCCCAGGTAATCAGCATGCTGACTAACAATGAAGTGCAGTGCATAGACATGTAAAGACACAGGTGAATAACAACAGCAGGAATATCAGTTCAGATGCGCCTTAAGTCGCCTTAATCAGAATACTTTATTGATCCCTGAAGGGAAATAGTTTTATGTACAGTTGCACTGCTCTATAAAGTTATTGAGAAAGAACAATAAACAGTAGAATATAAATAAGAGAAATAAAAAGAAAATACTTAGGATATATACCAAAAAAAATTAATAAATATATATATATATATATATTTAAACGTTATTGCACTTTAAGTTATAGCACAAGAGACTGAGACGAGCGGAGCGGAGCAACCGTAACAGGCAGCAAACACAGCGGCGCATGCGCACAATGTATAGAGATATTGGCATTGGCCCATAAACACTTTCAGGATGAATTTTGACATCAGTAAATATACAGATCAAAGTAGCACAACAGTAATAACAGTAAAACGAAATGTGTCAGCTTGACTTTGCTGTTGTGGTACCTAATGGAAAACAAAAATATACAGAGAGAGCAAGTCACATTTCTAATTAGTTCTCATCAGAGATCAGCTTTTGTCTTTGTGCAGCTGTTGTGTGGAACACAAATGTCACAGATACCGCCTAGATTTGATCCTCAACACCTGTGTTGTGAAACTAGACTACCGCAGAGGAGACGATGGGCTGGGAATTTCCCACAGTGTGACTCACCGCCGCTCTTTAGAGACGGCGCATGTGCACAGAATCAGGAGAGCGAGAAAGAAAGGGAGAACAAAACTGGGGGGAGGGGGGCTGAGACAAGGAGCAGGAAGTAGTTAGTTAGAGAATAAAGTACAGGCATAGTCAATAAAAACAGAAAGAAGGAATAATGTAAAAAAAAAATAGAAGTATGAAATAGGAAAGCAAAAAACAGAAAGGGAACTAAGTTAGAGAATGAGAAGAAAATGTTAAGCTGGAGGACAAACAGAATGATTGTGTTGCTGCAGCTCAGGCGCCACCTGGTGTCTGTCAGGAAAAATCTCTTTGTCTGGTGCCTGTTTGTTACTCGACTCCACATTCAGTCCATATGAAAGTGTTTTACGCAGCAGCTGTCCCGCTGTGACTTCATGTTTCCCTCTTATTTTGCTCCTTTGTCTGTTTTCTGTTTGTGCAGCTGCCCTGTTTCTAATTATGCCATCCATAAACTACACTGCAAGTCTTGGATATCAACCAGGTGCCATTGGTGATTCATGCCAGATTAAAGCTGTGGATTGTTGACTTTGCTTGTTTCCCACAGCTGACAATGTGTTGCTGTCGGAGGACGGTAGAGACACTTTCCTGTGCGACTTTGGACACGCAGAGAGACTCGACAATCAGGGACAGAGCCTCAGTGGGTCCAAAGGTAAAACACTGTGTAACTTAAAGGATTCGGTGAAGAAGATGGCTAATGTATCCCCTGTCGTGTCTTAATTTGTGGTTTTCCCAATGTAATTGAATGCAGATCTGAAGGGCTCAGAGACCCACATGGCCCCTGAGATTGTAAAAGGGGAACCCCGCGGAGCCAAAGCAGATGTGTGGAGCAGCTGCTGTATGTTACTGCACATGCTCAATGGGTGTCAACCTTGGACAAGATACTACACCTGTAGGCTTTACCTGAAGGTATACTTGACAGCAAACGCACAGACACCACACCCTTCGGTTTCAGTCCCGCTCTTCACAGTATTCACACCAGACTTTGACCGGGTCCCTTCTTCGTGATGGTTACAGATTGCTAACGAGCCTGCGCCGCTGAGAGAGATCCCACCAGACTGTAGCCCTTTCACAGCTGAAGTTATCAAGGCGGGACTTCAGAAGGATCCAGCCAAGAGAGCATCAGCATCAGACCTCAAAGAGAAAACTGCCAGAGCTCTGAAAGAAGGTGACTAAACCTGCACTGCAATGCAAGCAAAGCATTTAGAGGCACAGGCTTGGTTTCAGATGGTTTTAAATGAGTTGACCAAATAAATAATGATGGTAAAATTGGTTATAGTACTCCATAATAATGGTAGTATAACAAAATAAAAATGCTCTGTACACTTCTGGAAAGTATAGACATGATAATATTATGTGTCATTAAAAGATATAGATGTTTTTAACCTGAAAATAGACATTGGTAATTGGTTAATGTGTCGTGTTTGTGTGATTGCAGTGGGAGGACTCACCAGCCCAGCGAGGGGACTCTATACAGAGCCCCTGCATATTGCCAACAAACCTCCTGACTCCCTGCAGCTCATCAGCACCAGCATCTATGAGGATGAAGAGGAACACCAAGAGTCTGTTGAGGAGAAAATGATCCCAGCAGGAAGGAAGATGAAGGAGCTGAATGATGATGATGATGAAGAGAAGGAGGCTGATTCTCATGAGTCAAAGCGAGGCTCTCCTTTCTGTCCACAAACGCTGATCTCTGAACCAAACCACAAGAGGGGCAACAAGGTCACCACTGTGCCTGAACTCGAGCTACGTAAACTGGAGCGAGGTGAGGTGTCGGTCAGCGTCTTGCTTATTTCCTTGTGTTTAAGTGTTTGACCTCCACTCACTGTTTTCCTGCTCGTTTGCAGATTTCTACCTGTGCAGTCTGTCGCAGCTTCACTCTGCTGAGATGCAGGAGCAGCTCTTGTCTTGTCTCAGCAGTGACACTTATTCCACTTGGGAACCTTGGGACAAAAAGGTAACCCAAAATTCACAACTGACTGCACGTATCATTTACTTCACACCATGCAAAAGACAAACAGTTGGAGCGAGACTGAAATAGTGTAATTTGTTATATATCCCAATTTCTAAGCCGCGTAGAGATCATGACAGTTTGGACTGATAACTTAAACCCTTGTTTACTTGTGATTCTCCGCTGTGCACTTAATCTGCCTCAAAGTAATTAAAAAAGGACAGATTCATTGGACTTCGCCGATTAAATTCCATTGATGTGCAGAGTCTCCTTTAAGAGTAGGCTTAGAACAGCATGCAGGGACTGATTGTCTCGAAGAACGCCGGGAGAAAGATCCTTGGTCAGATATGATGACATTGGAGTTGTGAATGAAAGCGGAAGTGACTGAGAAAATGGCCGACATTCACCCATAGAGAAATAAAGGAATGAAGGAAAAGATCTTCGGTATTGAACTTTTGCCAAAGCTTTAAGAGCAAAACCTTTTATCTAAAACCTGTGGCAATCACTGACTGCACATGACAGCTAGTTATAAGAAGGCTTAGTGTGGCCATCAGAGAGGTCCAGAAAAAAGACATTTGAACCAAGTTTGTTAAGATCTGACGAGTGTTTCTTCCGTGACGTCTCCAAATACGCCATAAGATATTATAGAATTTGGGTCCATTTAAACAAAAGGCTTTATTGGTGTCCCTCCATTTTGTAAAGTATTAACACTTTGGCTCATGTTCCTCTTTTTTAACCTGTTCTTCCAGGACTCTGGCCGCTGGTCCCTGAGCCCAGGAGACGACCTCAGCTCTGGTGTCTTCTCCTACAACAGCCAGCCGGATGTGCAGGTTTTCAGTATCGATTTGCTGAATCAGACACAGCTACCACCACCACCCTGCTGTTTTGAAGGTGAGATAAAACAATAGCATCTCTCTTTTGTTTTTTACTATTTGCTGCATTACCGACCCGTGAAATGTTGTATAATTTGCCCTGACGCTATGCATATCTCTCTGCTCTGTGGTTTGCTCAGGGGTGGATGTCTGCATCAGAGACTTCAACAGGAAAAGCATCCACATAAGAGAGATGCGCCGTGTGAAGGTGGGCCACATCGCCACTGGAATCAGTGATCAGGTGAGGGTTAGGAGCCTCATGTGTGAAGACAGCTATTCACGTCTGTTTCAGTGTTTGTAAAAAGCGAGAGTTCACTTGTTTAATGCTCATGTGTGTCTCCTTTTTAGATCTCCGAGAGGGTTTTCACCTTGGAAACCCGGCAGGGCCAGCAGATTGCTCATGACGAGGAGGTGCAGGAGTCCGGTCTGGAGCTCTGCTGTGGTCCTGCTCCAGACTTCAGCTCTGCCTGGAGGTGGAGGATCAGAGACGGCGTGCTGGAGACAAGATAGAGCCCACAGCTCTCTCCTCCCGTCGGCTGCAGTGTCATCTTAACATTTGTACACGTGGCCTTTTGCTGAATTCTCTCAATGAGCGCGGACCATGCTTTAATGGGGGTAGCCGTTGTGTAGCTTTTTGTCTGTAAAGTCTTCGTTACTCTGTCAAAGCAGAGATTTTGTTACCCGTGATGTTTACATGTCGCACTTTTTCTTATTGCAAATTTACATTGAGTCAATAAACGGTAACGGTGTGTGATACAGTTTTTGGTCTCACTTATTCACAATCCAGTCTGTAGTACCATATTGAGTAATTATGTCACAATTCCACAAAATGACTTGTTTTCTAATGACCTTATCTGGGATTTTGTATAAGGTTAGAATTAACTGCCTAAATGTAGAGATAACATGTTTTGTTCAGTATTCTAAAACCACAATTGTGCCCACCAAAAGAATAAAAAGCAGTCACTCAGTCATCAGAAATATCCAGTTTGTGCCACGCTGGTGGCAGAGCTCAAAGGTTGGAGATGTCAGTTAGTCATCTGCCCAGATGTCCAGAGCAAGACGACTACTGGCCAGATTGTCATTATAGCAGGTACAATAAAGGATAGAGATTACTTGTAATGGTTTGATGCTCCTCTGAATTTTCCTCCATTGCCACCATGAAATCAAAAAAAATTAAGACATTTTATTCCATTACTGTTAATGCAGTTAACAAGAGTCTGATGCTACAGTATATTGTTTACCATGTTCACCAAGTGTAGCGTGTTAGCATGCCAACCAAAAAGCCATGTAGCCAACATGGCTAAAATGACTGTAGTGAATCTTAAAGTCTCTAGGAGTCTAGCTGGAGTAAACGATTTAATTGTTTAATGATCATTTTTCATAGTGGTACCACTCTAAGCCTGTTAAATATAATTCTCATTCCTACACAAAATTACACATAGCCATAGCCACAGTAAGAGTAATAAGATTTATTTTCCATATTACAACATACAAGGTCACTGCAAAAAGATTTTCAGGGAGACTGGAAACAAATTTCCATTTTACAAATGTGATACAAATGTGAAAATTGGAGGATATCAAAGTGATTTCTCAGTAAAAAAAAAAGAAAAAACCCACCAAGGCACTAACAAACAAGAAAAGAGTATAAAAAGTCATTTTCCATGTAGATAAGATTTCAGTTTGAATTACTCATGTAAAAATACAGTACTTTGAATATGTGTGAAGTGAGGTAAGCATCTGTGAGCAATCCAGCGCTTTCTGTGTCTGCAGTGCAACATCATCCACAGACCGCAGGAAACATCAGTTCATGACTTGCGGCTCATTTCAGAACAGACAAAAATCATAAATGGGACTTTTTTTTTTTTTTTTTAAGTGGGAGCCACATTAGGTCAACATGCTGGACAAAATATCCAAAGGCAGCATGATTAAATCTTACACAAGGTAGGATTTAGTTTCAGTCATTTTGTTGAAACCATCTGACTTTTTTAACCTGTGATGATTCATGCTGAATGTAAACATAACGTTGTACACCCGCTGTGCATTCAGGGGGGAAAACTATTTGGGGTTGTTTGAGCCCAAATATTTTTGGAGTCGCAATTTTCCTCCATCTAGATCATCTTCTTGGTGAATCTAACGAGTGTTAAATATCCCTTCTTAACTTGATGGGATGTGAACACCATCCAACACGTTCATTGCCAGCAGGTCATTACAGATTTACACCAGTAAACACTCACAAATACATATGAAGATGGATTCTCTAGCATACAGACTCAATGATGAGATGGATGGGAAGATCAGAGAAGCAATCTGAGGGGAACATACAAAATACTACAATGAAAATAATACAGAAAGGAATATAAGGTCCTTATATCTTTTAGGGCAAAAAACTGAATGCAGTGACTTTTAATCTGCACAGAGTAAAAAATAAATTACTTAAAATGCATTCCCTGTTCAAGTCTGACAAACTTTCCACCCCCACCCCCCCTCATTGTGTGCACGCAATCTTGCACAGCTCACTTCCACAGTGGCGAAGGGATGAGTGCAACAGCGCGTTCAGTGTAACTCCCAATCCTTGGAAATTTAAGAAAAGCAGAAAGAGTGGCTCTTCGTGTCCAAATACAAGCTCTCCACTGGATCACTCTGCCATGCCTTCTTCCTGCTCTCTTTCAGTTGTTCTTTTATATGTTCTTGCTCCTGTCCCCATGTCCTCTCGTCTTTCATCTGTCTGCTCTTCACAAACCCCTCACAACTTGCGAATGACTAGGACAGTGGTGAGAACGCCGGCCAAGAAAACCCCCACCGTCTGCCAGGTGGGTGTGCCAAAGTAGGAACGAATACCCTCCTGAAAATCACGAGCAGCAGACAGATATTAGCACGTCATACAAGCAATCAGGAGCAGAAGCTCAGTTACTAATAAATGAGCAGTTTGAAATGCATTTGTTAGGTAGCTCCTTACCCAGCCACCTTGGTCCCTAATCCAGTTGATCACATGTTCCTGAATGAAGTCCATGGTCCAGTTGATTATTGTTCTGATGATATCAGGAATTTTGGCCATAATAGCCTGAGAAGGTATGAATAGGAGATGCTTCACACTTAAGGTCTTTCTTATTCCATTATAATTCTATAATTCAGACATATCTCACTGTCTGGTTTTCATAAAGAGGTGAGGTACAACAGAGCTGCTTAACTCACTTTGATGACGAGTCGACAGGCAAAGTAGAACAGTGCAACCACCCTGCCCCAGTTGAATTTCCCATCTGAAAAGATCTCAATGGCAACTTTCATAAACACATCTTGTGTTGGACTGAGTGAAGAGTTGTCTATCATCCTGGTGAAAACAACATTTTACAATTAGGGACAAGCTAATTATACTGTTATTAGTAGTAAAACCTAGTTACTCTTGATTCTTCATGTCTGGGATTTGATAGAATAGACACACAGACAGATAGCCCACCTTTGGAGCTCTACATTGCCATCCAGCTCATCTCCAATCTGCTGCAGGCATATGGCAAGCTTCTTGTGGTTTGGGTCACACAGCTCTTCTCCACCAAGCTCTGCCATGGTCACTGCAGTTTTGTTGTCTCCATGACGTCGAACCCGCTCGTAGATGAAACTACACAGGGAGACACAGACAGACAGTAAGTATGGTCTCACCCGTTGCCCAGTTCAGTAATGAGAAGCACAACTCTTTACAGTATACTCACTCTTTTAACAAAACAGTCCCGATTTCCACTATCTGATCTGTAATATTACCTGAAAGACAAAGGTCAGTGTTATGTCATCCAAACGCTCTCACAACTGCTTTAAAACCAGTTATCTCACATTAAATAAAAATAAATGAGTGTATAATTAAAGAATATGTGCTGTGATAACTATGTTTCTGGTCACTTGAATCTGAATCTAAGGTCACGCTTCATAATGAGTTGAATTAGGTCAACCACGCTTAAAATCACGTTTAAGAAAGCACGTTTGTTGATTATTCGTCCGTAAATGTATATCTAATCCTTTGTTTTAGTCTTAACATCCACAGTGTATAAAATGACCTTGTGAGAGACATTTACAGTACACAAAAGGCAGGACACAATGCCCACAGCCTGTTAGTTGTTAGCTAAATTGATTAGGCTGGATTCATTTGTCGACGTTAGTCAATTTTGTGGCTAAATGTTGAATGCCCGTCTATCTGAACTTTTCAAGGTTACACAATGTAGTCTCCGTATATCTATGTTTCGGTTTTGTTTAAACACATTTGCTAACTCACTTATGTATCGCCATCTAAGCAGCTAACCAAGCCATGTATAAAAACGCCGAGTAAGAGCTGGCTAACGTAAGGCAAACGTTTAGGTTAGCTATCTAGCTAACCTCAGTTCAGCTAATGTTACTGCTAGCAAACAAATGAGCTACAACCACAAAACAAGTGTTAATTGTTATAGTGTCACGTTGTCTATGTCTGTCACGTTGTTGGCAACACTGCCAGAGTCAATTTAATTTAATAATATTGTTAATGCTAGCTAGTACCTTGATCGCCTCCTCCCGGGTGTGATGCCATCTTGTTATTTGTTTGGATCTCTCCTACTTCCGTACAATCATGTGACAGAATTGTATTTGTTTGTGGCAACTGCACCCGATAGCAGCTGCAGGTGTGCTTCTTCTTCTTCTTTTTGTCGTTTAACGGCGGTTGGCATCCAGCTTAATGGTGCATTACCGCCACCTTCTGCTCCGGAGTGTGGAACAGACAGTAGATTTACTACAACTATAACCCGCCGTAACGTTAGCTTGTTGCTGCTGCAGCTTCAAACATCATCACAGTTCATGTGGAGATTCTCTCTCTGAACAGAACCTGAAGAATCCAACGGAGACGTCCCATTGGCTGTTTGTGGTGATGCTAACTTCCTGTTTGGACTACAAATATACATCATCACCCCTGCAGCGCCCTGTAGAAGTGAATGTTTGTAGGCGGAAGCATCATGCGACCTAACCTTCACCCTAAAGCTCTGCAGCTGAACTTCAGGATGTAATTTATTGTAAAGTGGATCAGCAGTTTTAAATAACTAATAACTTTAAATAAGTACATTTATCTATTTTTATCTGAGCTGCTCTTTCTACTGCATCCAGGTTGTTTTTCACATTAAGAGCTTAAATACAACAAAACAGTTTACAAAATAAGATGCAGAAACGACAAAACATCCCATAATATTGTATAACATCACAGAGTAATACTTTGACTTTAGCTAGAAGCACTTTGTGCTGATCATACTTGACTTTAGAGTTTCTACGTCACGTGTCTCGCTTCATCACGTGACACAAACCGGAAGTGGACTCACCTGCTGCAGGTAGAAAAGTGTGTTTAATCTCTGCAAGTCTTCAGACTCTTCTGCTCACTGTCTGGTTCCTGCTCAGGTGTCCACCAGCCCTCCACCAATCACAGCTCCGCTCTGATCACCTGATGGGAGGAGGGGGGCGGGGCGGCTCCTCTGCTGCCTTCAGGCGCTGTAGGAAATGTTAAAGTCTTACATAAAGTTAAATTTTTGATCATAAATTCTTTACAAACATATAAATCAAACGTGAGAAAGAGACTAAATGGAACACAAAATTAATCAAAAAGAGTTCTGGCACCAAAATGAAGTTAGTGCAGACTTTAAATTGTCTCTACTTTGAAAAAGATGTTTATATATATATATATATATATATATATATGATCTGAGTTTATAAGATTAAATATATTAGATTATATTTCTACAGCTCAGAAACTTGTGATTCGGCTTTTAAAACATTTCACACATAAAAATTCACTCATATACATTTTAATCCTTTTAAATGTAGACATTTTCAAACATTTTAAACTGTATTCACTTGAGAAGACACTGAGAAGCGATCAAAAAGATTTCACAAGTAAAACATCATTGTTGTGAAGAGCCAGTGAGGAGGAGGAGCTGTGTGCAGGGGAGCAGGAAGTGGAAAGGGGGGCCTGGCCTGATCAGCAATAAATGGAGGATCAGATTCAGGCGTGAGCCCTTTGCACTTCCTGTATCGGGACCCTGGGCCTGCTGGCAGCAATTTGTTTGACCGAGGGAGAAAACAGAAAACCAGCATTGATTGGTGCCAGCTGCCCGGCCTAGCCATCCTGGCTCCTAATAAACACAAATTAAGATGACTTCATCTCCTGGTGTCTCATTGTGC
>JAVQJD010037968.1:0-13291 GCA_036023655.1 Nannoperca australis | reverse complement strand
CTGTGTCTGAGTATGTGTCCAAATTTCCCTAGAGATCAATAAAGTATCCATCTATCTATCTATCCATCCATGTATGTATTTATTTCTTTTGTTTTTGCTCAGTGCGCGAAGACCTTTCTGAACCTGATGGCCCATATCTCCAAGGAGCAGACGGTCCAGTACATCCTGACTCTGATTGATGACACTCTGCAGGTACACGGACAGACCGGGAACAAATGGGATACATACGCTGTATAATGTAGGCATTTTGAGAAGTCAGCAGGACCGTGGTCAGAAAACCTGAAATCTCTTGAGGATCGTTTTACCCCCGACAAGCAAAAGTTTTGATTTAGGTTTTGCGTGCATTTTTCCTGAGCAGTGTCATTTTAAAAAGTCAAATAAGGAAATAGGACATAATTGGCACTTAAATATTGTAATTTCCTCGTTGTGCTTGGACCCCAGGCACAACTGAGGCCGGGTTTGGTAATTAATGCTATTAAAAACAGGACATTGAATTTTATAAGTATAATATAGGACTTGCAGATCTCACAGAAGTGTTGATTATATCTAAACTGAGCCCAGATTGTTTTTGGCAAATGTTTGTACATTTATGTGTGTTATGTAGTGACAAACACAGAAATTTGGTAGGCTAAATGAATGTAGCAGAAATAAATATTATACCATTTACAGTAGTTACAATATAAAAAAAGTAAACAGTTGAATTGGTGACTACTCAATTAAAACCTGAGTAATCTGCTGTCCAGGGTTGGACTTCTCTTCTTCTAAAACACAATATTTGTATGGCTACAGTTCATTAGTTTTACCCTCCCCCTTTGTAAAGTTGCACAAACATTAATTTGGAAGAAACTATACCAAGTTCATACTTCAGGTGCTAGTTCAATGCCTCGGCATTAAGTGTGAAGCGTTTTCAAGCAAAAAAAAAAATGAAATGTCTGCAGCCATTGAGAGCAGACTGGCACTAATGATTGCACTCCCCAGCTCCTGAGTGATGACTTACTGTTAAAAAAAAGCCAGGAGATGGTTTATTGAGCTATTGCACCTTCATAATGATGAAAGCGCAAGCCTTTGTCAACACTGTTTTTACACTATGACTTATTTGAGTCACTTCCATATTATCACTTTAGTTTTTCTTTGAGATCAAAATGTGAATGTGTTGCTTGTAAAAGCTGTGCAGCAAGTAAGTCTGAATCCGGGTTTTACAATCCAAGAGCTCGTTCTAATTTCTTAATTCATCTGTGACTCAGGAGAACCATCAGCGCGTCAACATCTTCTTTGACTACGCCAAAAAGACAAAGAACACCGCCTGGTCCTACTTCCTGCCAATGCTGAATCGTCAGGACCTTTTTACTGTCCACATGGTGAGTTAAGAGATATGGATTTAAGTGTTTTTTTATGTATAGAAAAATGCAAATGCAGGACACATCACAATTTACACTGTCCCTGCAACAGTAGACTAAATGGTGCATGTCAAACCCAAGCAACCTTTTACTAATGATACATATTCTTGACTATCAGGAGGAACATAGCGGGGCATCAATAATTCCTCACAAAGCAACCTTCCCCTTTTTCAAATAAACGCTGACCACCCAACAACAGACTGTAACAGTACTGTAATAAGGCACCCGCAGCTTAATCAAAAATTCCAACCAGATGGCATCCGGCAGGTTTGCATAATGTGACCCCCAAGTCTGTGACACAGTGCACAACTCGGTCCGACTGTCATGCTGACTCTCGTTTTTAAATTAGCGCCTCGATATTCACCCTCTCCTGGCAAGGAGAAAATTGGAGAACCAAATTTGTTCCTGCCTCATCACAGGCCTCAGGGGGCGTTTTGGAAGCTGAAATTGTTTATGAGGTAGCTGAGTAGAGGTAGTTTGGCCTCAGTCATTTTTGCACTTAGATGGGGTTGTAGATCATGTTTAGTGTGAAGGTTTCTGACGTTTCCGGATGAGGTATTTTAAATTGAAGAATTTCACCCATATTCTTTTTTTCTTTATATCTCCCTCCCCTTGATTTTAATCTGCTCACATAGCCAGTACGACAAATGGGGAAAAGTTATAGCTCTTTTCTTTTTTTTCTTTTTTTATGTCATTATTGTTGTTCAAAACATACCAGAAATTCTTCATGAGTCTATGTGATTGCCATTTCTGTCACTGTAGTAACAAGTAGGTAACAAACGATCTCCCAGCGCAGTTTATTATGGACTCACGGAATTTAAACTGTTCATGTACAACAGTAGGAATTAAAAATGTTCTCCTTTTAACTAGGCCGCGAGGATCATTGCTAAGCTGGCTGCCTGGGGCCGCGATCTGATGGAGGGAAGTGATCTGAACTACTACTTCAACTGGATTAAAAGTCAACTCAGCTCACAGGTATGGAAATGATAAATGGTTCCAGTCACTTTTGTCTTTGCTTATTAGAAAGTTGTTAACTGCGTGTGAAACGGAGACATCAATGTTTCCATGTGACCTTTTACGTATTTTGTGATTTTCTGTCATTTTATGTGACTAACAGACTACGATACAGTACAGTTAGTAGTAGTTGTACAAAGTAAGGGGGAAACATGTCACCAAAATCAATGAATTTGTTCTTGTCAAGATTATTAGCTTTCAAGATTAATATTACATATTCATAGTTAAGAAGTATGGAGTTAATGCTATGTGAAGTGTACCTGTGTACATACAGTATAATTTGTTTTGAAATAAATAAACCTTTTTGGTTTCTTCTTTTAAATGTATAATGCCACGGGTTATTAATGTCTTAGACACATTGGGTCATCCGCTTCTGGAGACATTAGCTGCTTCTTTCTTGCGTGGAATTAAATTAGTTCCCTTTTGGAAAGAGTCTAATTATCTAAACATCTAAAGTAATTTCTGCTTTCTATCTCTATTAATTTTCCCTTCATTACATTCTGTTGTTTGGACTCACGCTGCAAACCTTGTCTGAATGAATGTAATGAATATATTCATAGTGAGTTTGAGCGGACCTGTTAGACCTTGAGCTGGTCGGTTGAAAGCTGCACTGTAGGCCCTGGCTTTGCCTTGGCAGATGTATGCGCTGAAGAGTGGGCTGATAAAACCAGCTGAATATTGATTCCTGGTGTCTTTCGTGCTTCTGTGTTGCACACCAGTATTTCTGAAATATCCCGAGGTGTTCTTCTATGCAGGTGTAACCAGCTCTTCCAAAAAAAAGATGTGTTTCTGTATAATCTTTGGGAAATATGTTCTTAATCCATAACTGCTTCTTGAAATTGCATTTGATATTCATTTGTCTCCTCAACAGGCGATCATTGAACCAGTGAGCAGCCACTGTCACTGAATTGTGGTCAAGCTCGCAGCACATACTGTGTTGTCCAGTGCCGCTGTATATAAGCTTGAAGCGATGGATTGTGAACAATTGTGCACCTGTTTCTTTTGTCTATCTCTCATTAGAACCTGCATGGTACAGGTCCAGAAACAGGCTCAGGAGCGGGAACTATTTCCCCCAGTGAAGTGAGTATGAGTGAAGTGCATCTTCAGTCACCTTGGCACTTCCCAAAAAAAAAAAACTGACAGGGTTTATGCAAGCTGTCAGCTGTCACTGGACTTCTTTTCTTTCCCCTCTTTACCTCTCCCATCCCTGTTCTTGCACTCCAGTTCGTCATTAACAATTACAGATAGTGAGAGAGCTGATTCTGTTAGAGCAAGTTTAGAGGAAGTCTACATTTTGACAGCATGACCTTGCTGCCAGTGGTTGGTTTTAATTGTACAAGTGGAAATCGCATGCAGCAGGCCACTTCTTCTTAATGCTGAGAGCGCATGACAAACACTGCTTTTCCTGTGCATTAGGATAACAAGGGAACATTGGAATAGCATTTATACCCCATACTTTACCAGGCATAGCGTGATTACTCTGATGTGTGCTGTCTCAGAATTCTATTAACACAAGCTTTATCTAACTGAACATCATCTTTCCCTCTGCGTTTCCGACCAGGTAACGTCCTCTCTTCCACTCTTCTGTCGTCACTGCTGCCTGTTCTTTTTACTGGACTTCTCTGCTTGTTCTTCTTCTTTTCATTAACAGATTAATGTGATCTATTTCTCCTCTCAAGCTTCCTCCACTCTAATCTCAATTTACATTATTCTGCTCAGGTGTGATGGGACACTATTCCCTTCTGTCGCTCTGTATCGTACTACTGGGTCTGTGATCTGGCATGTGTTGATGTAGAAGATTATAGACTGCATGTGCAATGCCTCAGGTTTGATCGGTGCCGGTAATGCAACGTTTTGGACTGGCCTTCTTCCATGTGCTGTATCTGCTTGTCAACTACTCGGTGTTTCAGAACTGCCCACTAATTGTACTTGACCTTCTATCATTTTGTTTGTTTTCCTGATTACACAGCTGAGGCTCGCGGCTTCTGTTTGAGTAAATGTTTGCCTCTGTCCTTTGCAGAGCTCCCAGTATGTCCAGTGTGTGGCTGGGTGCCTTCAGCTGATGCTGAGGGTTAATGAGTATAGGTTTGCCTGGGTGGAGGCTGATGGAGTCAACTGGTGAGTAATGATGGGATTGCTACAGTTTACAGTCTTCTGTCCCTAGACAATCAAACGTGAGCTGTTTGAATGATAATCAGTTGTTGTTGTAATTCTCGTTTTAATGACAGCCTTTAAGAATTTAGTACACAGAAGTGCAGCAATGAGTAAAAACAATAAGAAATACAAAAAAGTACAAAGCTTTTGCCATCGTTACCAAAACCCTCTAGAGAGAGCAGCAAGAAGAAGAAGAAAAAGGAGCCAAAAACTAGACAACCAACCTGTCAGATCCGTCGCTAGTAACAGGCCAAATAACATTTTCTCTAAAAAGCCAATTACTGACGGGATAAAAGATCTCATGTAACTGTTAGTGCCATCTCTATAGAGGTGAAATCTCCGTCCTGGGGGAAGCAAATTAAGCTGACTCTGTGAAGGGTTGCTCTGAGCTCTGTCTGTGGCTCTGACGAGACACCTATTGACCCTTTTGCATGATGCTCGTAGGTTTCAACATCAATCAATTTGGAAAATGTGTATTAAATCTTCAAGGATCCATAAGATAACCCTGATGTGAAATATATGCACAATTGTTTTGTTTTATAATTTAAAAGGAGATTGACAGGTATCTACCATATACACACTCGTGATTTGGATGTATTATGTTCTGCAGCCACATTTCTAAAGGGAGTAAAATTGAAGGGTGCAAAAATGTTCTTTTTTTATGGCAAAAAGGTGCAGTCTCAATATTCGTCTTTTGGTACAAATTATTAATGATTCCCACCGTCTTTCGCTTGGGCCCCTTGCTTTTTTTTTTCTTAATACAGTATTGTCAAACTAGCCTTACTGATTCATTTGGATGAGATAATTATTGCACATCTATGAGCTCCACGTCTCTGCACTTACCAGCTATTTCTGCGAATGTACGACCTGCTCTCCAGCTGTAGTCATTAGTACTCTGTATTTTGAGCAACTCTTCCGTTATCTAAAGACTGTCAGAACGTTTCATTCTCATCCATCATCTGAGATAATGGATGAGCAGCATGTAAGCACACAGCTGTGAAAGCTGTTCAGTTTGTAAACAGGTGGCACATATAGCACTTTACCCCCCCCTTCCATTTTAGTTTAGTTTTTTAAATTTACGTAATTTTGTTTCTGTTTAAGCATCACAGCGGTGCTGAGCAACAAGTGTGGCTTCCAGCTCCAGTACCAGATGATCTTCTGCGTTTGGCTCCTGGCCTTCAGTCCTCAGCTCTGTGAGCAGTTGAGACGCTACAACGTCGTGCCAGCGCTGTCCGACATCCTCCAGGAGTCTGTCAAGGAGAAGGTCACTCGCATCATCCTGGCTGCCTTCAGGGTATGTGGAGAATTTCTCACTTGTTCTGTGTGTCTTCAGAATCCTGCTTTTCACTGAAAATGAGGTCAGGTTTACACTAGCTACATTTTATATTGCGTTTTAAAGTATCAAATGGCAGAAATGGGAAGTAAACACCATTGAAATCTCCATATTGACCCAGATAAATATGCAGTCAGGAGGAAGCTAAGATGATAGTAACACATCAGAAAGAGTGCCTGTCAGCTGCGGTCTGGACTCGCTCTGCTGTGTTGTGTTTATGGCAGGTAATGAATTTCCCGTACTATACCCGGACAAAATTAAATGAAAGAGAGAGAGGCCCCATTTAGCATCCCGTTTTTTTACTAGAGGAACTTGGCACCAACAGTCTGGAACATCTGGGAAATACAGTATGATGTCTTCCGGGTTTTCTGAGAGCTGATTATTGTGTTTGAAAGATTATTTCTTAGTCTCAAATGAATACACTATTTTAATTCCGATGAACACTCCTCCGTTAGTTAACATACGGCGTACTGATATTTTGTTCACAGTAATAATCCTCTGCTGTAACACAGTGCATTCGTCTCGTTGACAGTCTGCAGTACCTGGCGACCCTCAGCACACATCGCTGAATACCAAACTAAATATTTATGTCCAGTCAACGAATTATGGCCTCGAGGAAATATGGATTTTTGAATGAAAAGCTTCTGTGATATTCTGGCTCTGCCCAACCCGGCAACACCAGACGGCCTCAGCGACTTTGTCCGGAGCACAATGGTGTGTTTAAATGGCATTGATTACATGATTGAAACATGAGCTCATGCAGCAGTGGAGGAAAGTTAGCTGATTTTCAAACCCAGCTCTAAGGAAGTTATTTAAGGTTGCTTGTACTTCTCTGCCGGCCGGTTTCCCTCAGTATTTCGCCGTCATTGTAACCTCAGGAAATAGGCATCCGCGCTCCTGACGGACATCCTCTCTCGTGTCTGTTGTTTACTGAAAGAAACTAGTCTGAGACCAGATTTTAGGGACTATATTCTGCTGTATTGTGTTTTGCCTCAACGGACTGCATGTGTTGTTGATTTGAATTTCCCCCAAAGCTCATTCATCACACCTCACCTGCCAGCAGAGTTGTCACATCAAGCGTTTGCGAGTGCACCCGTAAACGAAATGGGCTCCGGATTTTAATTGGTCAGAGAAGTTTGTTGTTGCTATATAGCAGCTAATTAAAAAAGCATTGGTGGGCAGTGAAGGGAGACCCCCGAAACGTCTTGACGTTGAGTGGGTTTCCCCCAGAGTCGTTCAGCTTACCTCACACTGCGGCGTGGAGTAAGAAGAACTGCAAAAACATTGTTCCTCATCAACAAATAGAGAATTATATTTTCGAGGATTCATGTAGCGTGTCATGCAGATTTTGAGGAAGTTGGTATTGTCACGTGTAACAGGAATTTTCTTTTTACAAAAATATTCCACATTTGTCCACATTTGCATGTTGCTTTTTTCCCCAAACGTCCTAATTATGTAAATGATTCTGCTCACCACATGGGACTAGCAATGTGACTTAAATTATCCACACCATCTGGAAGTCCTTGAACACATCCTCTAAGGCAGTACTGCTGTGTTTGTGATGTGTTAGCCTCTAACCTCTCGCTCTGGTACTAAAAGTTGTTTCTTTTTTTGAAAAACATTCTCAATTAGGCTCCAGAAAATATTACATTTATTTTAGCCGTATGCCTTCAAAGGCAAGCAGGCTCTAAACCTTTGCGGTGCCTTTTTGCTCTACGTGAGAGGGATATTGTGCATACATCGCAGGTTCTTGCAAGAAAACATCAGTCAGACATTTGCAGTTAGCTGCAGCTATGCCTTCAGTGGTGGCTTAAAGGGTTTAGAGTGTAAAGTGGGTTTTTCTTTTGTCTCAGTCTCACTGCTGAAGCCACTTTTGCGCCTTTTTTTGTGTGTCTCTCCAAACTATCCCCACCAGAATATTGTCTCCATTATAGCCTTTTCCTGGAGCTTTTGTCCAGAGATTTTGCTGCAGAAGTGGCTTTTAACATTGTGTTCTTGATGCAGCACAGCTCTGCATTCATCCCCTTCACACCTCACTCACAACACCTGAAATCATGAATCATGGTCAAGGTGTATTTTGAAATGCATCGCCTACCTTGGAAGAAATAAAGTTATTTGAACTTAGGAGCAACTGATTTGGATACAACTCCCTTATCACAGTATATTTCATTTAATATTATATGAACTTTTTGGAAATGCAATTGAGAATATGTTTTGGTTATGGAATAAATAGTTGATTGATAGTTGATAGTTAATTATAGCTGCCACAATATAAATAGTATGACAAAATGTCAATTTCTGCCCTTATATGGCTCAGTACTATTGACAGTAATCAAGCTTAACTTTATTGGACTACTAATAAAAGAATTATATGTTGCTACCAACAATCATCGATATCATCAATTATCTTTATTAGCATTTCTTTTAATTAATCAAGTATTGGTTTAGTTTATATAATGCCAAAAATAGGAAGAAAAGATGCTCATCACAATCTTTGTTCTCAACCCAAATTCTCCCATATGAATGAAGTAAATAATAAACAGCACCTGTTCCTCCCGCCGCTGTTCTCTGTGGCAGAACCTTCTGGAGAAGTCGGCAGACAGGGAGACTCGACAGGAGTACGCTCTGGCCATGATTCAGTGCAAGGTGCTGAAGCAACTCGAGAACCTGGAGCAGCAGAAGTACGATGATGAGGACATCACCGAGGACATTAAGTTCCTCTTGGAGAAGCTGGGAGAGAGTGTGCAGGATCTCAGGTAACCAGCGGACTCCATTTTAGGAATAACCCGAGGTCACGCAGCTTACCAAACGCTTCATTTTCAGTCAGAGGTAGTTCTTCTACAGAGAGCAGGTAGTTCTTCTACATCTTTCAAAGAATTAAGGATATTTTTATGTTCATGAATACATGAATCTACAAAATTTTTATGAAGCTTGTCTGTTTTCTAAAGACACGCTGGTTTATTCTTAATGCTTCATTGATGAGAGGGTGACCTCTAGATATTCGTGACCATATGCTACGCCTCTAAAATACTTCTCTACACAACAGATGGGTTGAAAGAAAAAAAAGAAAAACGTTTTTTCTGCTAAGGGGCAAATAATACAAGGGTCCTTGATACTTGGTGGAAATTTTCATTTTTATCTTTTTCTGTGTATTTTTTTTTAATCAAAAGCTCATTTGATGAGTACAGCTCTGAACTCAAGTCCGGCCGCCTGGAATGGAGTCCAGTGCACAAGTCTGAGAAGTTCTGGCGTGAGAATGCTGTCCGCCTGAACGAGAAGAACTACGAGCTCCTCAAGTAAGATGACGCATGTGCTGCAGCGAGTTTTCTCCGGGGCCTTCAGAAACTAAAGAGCGCTGCTGTTGAGAAAAAAAAGCAAGCTTGTTCAGGTGCACAAGGGCCCAAACTGTGCTTTATCATACGCCAAGACATTGCCACTTGAGAAATTGATTTAAATTGTGTCTGTTCAGATTTTTCTCTCTCTATGCTGCTCAAAGCCACATATGAAATGAGGCTTTTGGAGATTTAATACCGCTTCCAAAATAAAAAAGGGGGATATCAATTTTAAAACTGCATTTTGAATATATTAAAACTGAATGAGTTGTCAGCTGGTTCTTTTGTCAGAAGTGTCTTTTTCCTCAGGTTAAAATATCTCTGACATTTTATACAGACATTCATGGTGCACAGAGGATAAAGTCTACTAACTTCATGTGTACTTTGTGTTAATTGCTAATAACCAAATGCTAGCCTTCTAACAGACTAAACTAAGATGTAAACATATACCTTTGCATTTTTATTCTAAGCGTGTTAGCAAGCTGATGTTAGCACCACTGTGCCATGGGCCTCACATAGCTGCTCACATAGCGCTTGACTCCTAAGTCTTTTTTTGTGAGTTGCATATGAAAATAAGGCTTTGAAAGATTTTAAACTTTTTTCCAAATATATTGATGTAAGTTTTTTTAAATTTATTGAAACTGAATCTGAATGTTGTAAAATGTAGACGGAAGATAAATTCTTAAATTTAGATACAAATCAGTGTAAAATGTCACTGGTCCCATATATCCAAAACACTTCACTTCACACTTCACAGGCATTCAATTTTATTCCAACACAGCCTCTTAACATTGTTTTCATTGTTGTTGTGTGTCCAGTCTATAGACTCGGATCACAAGGGATAAAACATCAATTTTTGTTATTCCAGACATACACTTTGTTGGGCCTGTTGACATTCAGTAAAAATCCCATCGCATTGTCTCATCACTGTCCTCTCTCTGTAATCAGCTCAGGCATCATCTCATCTTAAATTACCCTTCTTTATTATTCTCTCTGTCCTACTCTCACCCACACTTTGTCTCACTTTGAACCCCGGGGTGTCACTTTTTCAGAGGACGCCTTATTGTCCTTGGATTAAGTTTTCAGAGTTTGGGTTTTGCCTTAGTTTGAACATTAACCAAGGCTTTCAGATAGATCATTGTATTTCTACATCCGAGATAATCCCAGCTAATCAGTTTTTTTATGATGCTCTCTCAGGAAAGTCTTTTGTAATTATAGAAGTGTGTGATAAATAAGGTGCGATTTAATCTTCCCCTTGATGCAGACAGACCTCTCCATTTGAATACCTCTCCTTTGTCTGCCTTTCTTCAACAGGATCTTAACAAGGCTGTTGGAGGTGTCTGATGATCCTCAAGTCATAGCAGTGGCGGCTCACGACATCGGAGAGTATGTGCGACATTACCCACGTGGCAAGCGGTAAGGCACTTATCTGTGAAAACCAATTCATATCGGGGCTTAAAGCCTCAATGTGGGGAATTTCAGACTTTGTCACCCAATTGTGGTGGTGTCAAGAGACGTTATCATAAACAGCAACGCACAGTGCTACGACAAAAAAAACCCTACTTCCACGCACGGTTGTAATACAGTAACACTTAATGGGAATCTGCATCAAAAGCGAGATGGCACCGGTGCATAAACACTGCTGAAGCGTCCAGTCTCCGTTGTTTCCACGCCGACCTCCATCACTGCCCTCAGAAGCAGCTGTCCTGTCAGCAGCCGCTCCTCAGGAGCTGAAAGGACAACAAGAGGACGTACTGTCTTCCAAAAACTTAGGCCACAAGTTCAGATTGATAGCTCCGATAAAACTGAAGTGTATTTCTTTCGTGACACGAGTGAGTGACGGAGGTCGAAAACATTTTGTCTTTAAAAGAAACACTTTCTGTGCAGTTGTTTGCCCCTTTTTAGATGAATGGGCTGAATACTGCTTGTTCATATTAGTTAAGGGGTTGGTTAACAGTAAAAAAAAAAAAAAGTTTGCCACGCACCATATCTCAGTTCTGGACATACTTAAAAATGTATTCACCTTTTGCATGTACCTTTTTAAAAGGTTCAGTCCTCGTGAGCATTTTGGGTCTACCAGAGTACCTGTACTTTCACCTACTTTTTCTTTTTTCTGGTCACACCATTTACTATTATTATCACATGCATTTTGCAGGTCTGTTTTCCTTTTCAAAGCATTATATCCTTTCACAAGGCCAGTAACCCTTCATAAGATACTTAGAAAATTTCAGTCGGGCAGGATTGGATTACCCGGGGTTGGACCGCTAAATGACTAAAACATGAAAATAGAACAATTTTTTCTGTGTAGATAAACATCTCTCCCATTACTGCTTTTATTCCTCCCATTTCAGGGTGATTGAGCAGCTGGGTGGAAAACAGCTGGTGATGAATCATATGCACCACGAGGACCAGCTAGTCCGTTACAACGCCCTGTTAGCTGTGCAGAAGCTCATGGTCCACAACTGGTATGAACTCATTTGTATGCATTCGCTTTAATATGAATCTCTTGTCATGTTGTGACATGAGGGAAACTGGCTACTTACAGATGTAGTTGAACATAGTTCTCTGACATTAAATAACAACCCCTTACATTTGCACAGAAATGATTAAAGGCCCTGCTCACCCTCACAGATATTTTCATATATTTTGTCTGATTACACGTCTGCTTAGGTTAAGAGTTGTGCGGAGATGTGCTGGGAATTATGTGAGCTCCGTAGACTCTGTGTTCTGAGAAGAATGATAAAAGTATAATTAGCTCCAACAGGTGCAACAAAGCCAACAGGAGATTCAGAGATGTCACTCAAGCTCAGTCTGAAATTGGCCACGTTCATTTTGAGAAACGCACTTATTTGCTTTCTTGCCAGCACTCAGATGAGAACGTTGATGCAACTTTCATGTATGTACAGTAAACATGAAGCTATAGCCAGCAGCCGATTAGCTTAGCTTAGCTTAGCTTAGCGTAAACACTGGAGGCGGGGGAAAACAGTCAACGTTGCTCTGTTCAAAGATAAAAACAAATCGAACTACCAGCACCTTTAAAGCTCACTAATGAACATATTATATCTTGTTTGTTTAATACACACAAAGGGGTTATGTGCTGCATTATTTCTCGGCCATGAGCAGTGATTTACCGTCCCAATATTTGTGCTACTGTTCTTAATATTTGCAGTCAGTTCGCATTAACCTAATCAGTCAGTCATGGTCTGTACACACCAGTATCACCTGAGCAGAGGTCTAATTAGCGAAAGTAACTGCAGATACCTGTCAGGGTTTTCCATGGCTGGGTCGGCTTTAAGTAACAACGTGTAAAATCAACACATGTATAATTTAACTTCAAAACGGGGACAATCCAGGATCAATCACAGAATGGAGGGAAATGAAATGTCTGCATGGTTCTCATTTCACACATTTTGGGACTATTAATTGACTTTGGCTATAGAGTACAAATTGATATTGTTGAGTCTTTATTGCCTACACAAACTTAATAAATAGATCTTTAAAATGCTTTCATTTGAAAAAAGCCAAAATTGCTTTTCAAGATTTAGATGTATACCGGCATCAACTTCCATGTGTCCATCATTAGAAAATTTGTGTCGATATATTAGCCAAAATTATCTTATGACAGATATATTTATAATGCATCAGATTTATCCATTCAAGCCACTTTTCATCTGCAGTCTTGCGGCATATAAAAAACATGAAAAGAAAACCTACATAAGCACGTCAGAGCTTTAATGTCAAGGCACCGTTCCTCAGATGGACTCCGGGCCTAAACACTCAACTTGCCCATCATCTTTGTGTGTTCTTTTTGTCTACTGGATCGCTTGGAAACACACAAAAAATCAACAAGCAACAAGTGAAAATGTGTTTGTTTTTGCTGCCACTATCTAAAACACACTCTGCTTCCTGAGCAACTGTGGATGGGGGGTATTGTGTTTAATATCTTTTATTATTATTGTATACTGTATATTTTGCTTTATTTAAATCTTTTTTATTTTTCTGTATTTGTATATAGTGCTATTGTTGGCACCCATGCACCAAAACAAGTTCCTTGTATGTGA
>JAVQJD010037965.1:0-16949 GCA_036023655.1 Nannoperca australis | reverse complement strand
AGGCAGATGACCGCCCACCTAGAGCCTGGTTCTGCTCGAGGTTTCTACCTGTTAAAAGGGAGTTTTTCCTTGCCGTTGTTGCCTAGTGCTTGCTCATGGTGGGAACGTTGGGTCTTTGTGTCTGTGGAAGTTGGTCTCGACCGGCTCCATGTGATTGAGTGCCCTGAGATAACTTTGTTATGATATGGCGCTATATAAATAAAATTGAATTGAATTGAATTGAAGTGTTCAGGGAACATGACAAACCCTGACCAGACACCTTAAAACAAGAAGCACGGCACTGACCCTCGTGCTAGCGCTAACGTGTCAAATAATGCTTCCTCACCAGCTTTTACCACAACTCTGTGATGAGTATCACAGCTGCCATTTCATATTTCATTTGCAAATACCTCATATTACTAAGTTCTTACTGCTAAAAATTAGTTAATGTTAAAAGTATATTGTTTATGAAACTTGAAATATGAGTGAAACTTGAAATATGAGGGAAAGTTTACACAAAAATGCTTTAATATATCGTATTGTCCAAAGAATCGATCATATTGTGATGAAACTGGATTTATACACCTACTATCAAAGTCAGTGTAAGCAGTCTAGCTAGAAACCTTTCTGAGCGATTCAAGATTAATGTTGCTTAAAATGTAGTTTACCAAAAAGATTAGTTAATCAGCTAATCTGTAATTGCCCCGTAACATTCTCATATTTTAAACAGGTGGCCCTTCTAGTGCTGAGTAATCCTCTAAAAAAATATTTTAAGTATACAACATAATTACAGTGCACTTTACAAGTACTAAGCAAGTAGCTCTTTATTTATGTGTATAACCTTTAGTTGAATATGTTGGCAATTATCTCCATTTCCCCACTACTAGACATATCACTTCAAGATGTCAGCTAGCTTCAACCCACACATTTCCCTCATTAATGCAGTTATCTGTCCGCATTAAAAAAAAATAAACTGCTCTAATAACATGTTATAACAGTTTTTGTTTTTTTAAATGACTAAATTCTCCCAGTTCGTTTGGCCCTCATTACAGAAAGATTTTAATTGTGCTCACTTTCTTGGCGATTTGACAATAAATGTTGCTCTTTAGAACCATCGACCACTCACTTTCTACTTGCAGAGCTGCGCTTGTTTTGATTTGTGTCTCTAAAAGTGTCCAATGTTCAAATTCACCACCCACTCAACAGTAAATCATTATTTTGTGTCTGAAATCTACCAGTCACTTTCCTATTTTACCATTTGGCTGGTGCCAATTTCCATCCCTGCATGCAATATTCCTTCCTTAAGACACTGGCAGACTTATCTGTTTTAAAAACCTAGTTTGGGACTATTCATTCATATCTTGCACTGCCCTGTGGCTGCACTGTGATTTAGATTTCTAATGTATAATCTGTAGATTCTTTTTTATATATATTTTATATTGCCTTATGTTTTTTTTTTTTTGTCTTAATGCCTTTTATGTCTTATGTCAAGCATTTTGTATTACCTTGTTGTGGAGAGGTGCTATACAGGTAAACTCACCTTTCCTCACCCACTCCAGATGGCATTGGCTAATTTAGTAGATAAACAAATATATACACTTAAAGTGAAACACTCAGCCATCTAGCAGCAGAGGTCTTTGTTCATTATAAGTCAGTTCAATCAAAACAACCAAATGTTGTTCAGGCAGGTTGTATGGACTCTAAGGACTCACCATGCAAAAACACTCTGCAGTCTTTGACAGCACATTAGCTGGTTATATGAAAACACATTGGTATCATTGCATGTAGGGTATATACAGTATTTATGTACCTAGTTAATACACAAGTGCTGTCATATTTAACATTCAGTCACCATCTTGGTAATGTACACATGCACGGTTTTTGCATAATTGCATTATAAATGCATGAAAAAGCCTACAATTAATATTATTAAATAGAGCTTGCAGGAGCTTTAATAGAGGTTGCAGAATTAGCTTGACATGTTAATGCACAATACAGGATGAATGGATAGGGTAACACACTAGTTTTTCATAAATCTGAACATACTGGTGTTGGATTTAGTAAATTATGTAATATTTTTGCTCAGAAACGACAAGGAGCTGAAGCCAGTTTTCTGATGCTTCTAACTTGATGTATGATTGCTCATTTTGAAAGTCTGTGTAGCTCATCACATGATTGTTTAATGCCAGAAGGCATTGCAAACTAACACTAAAGTAGGGATTCAATTGACAGTCTGTGAAGCAGGGCAGGAATTACTCTTTGCCTGTTTAACAACTTAAATGACCTGGGAACACCAGTGCAGGCACAACTTTGTGTTTATTCATGTTACTGGGGATGTAGTCTTGATGTGAAGATACTGATAATTATTGGAGATCAGTCTCTCCACCTAACTCTCTGTCCTGGAAGACTACCATTTGTTTTTTTTGCTGCATCACACCAGAGCCTGGACATTAAAACCTAATCAGCCAGAGAGCAATCTGCATATTTCACACTTCTTTGGTTACTGCCAATTTGAGTCATACAGCTGCTGCAGTCAGGGATAAAGAGAAATACCTTTAGGCAATAACTGGAATATTACAAATTAAAACATTTGTGTGTTTAAGCAGTATCAACCAAAAGTACATTTGTTTCTTATTTAGGTTGAATATAACGTATTGATTTGATCTAAAGATAAAAAATACAAGTTTTCAGAAAATGCAGGGACCACCAACAAAATCTTCTTGCATGTAAATGTAAGGCATGATCTTTGCGATCACGTCGTTGACAAATTCACTGATAAAGATGCCGGCCGACTCACAGGCTCCTGATTCCCATCACCTGGATTGGCTGGGTGAGTTTCTATTTTGGCAGTCGGCTCAAGCGCACAGTCCAATTAGATGAAGGTTACTGTGGGGCTGTCTGGTTAGGGAACTGCCTTTTTAAATGACATGCAGAGAAAAGGATGCCCATTGCCAAACTCTGCACATTCAATTCAAATTAGTTTTTTCCTGCTTCTGTTTTAATATAACTCAAACCTTTTGCATTCTGTTGGAATGTATACAGAAGGCATATCAGATGGACTCTGTAACCACTAACAAGTGTTTTATGTCTTGTTTTGTTTATTGTCTTTAATTATGGGTGCTAAACAGGTGATTTCAAAGGTTCCCTTTTAATAGGAAGTGATGGTTGAGTCTTATGGGAGACTTTGTACAACTAAGAAAAACAATCATGTGATGTTATCACAAATAGTAAGTAGCGAGATAACATGACACCGTAAACAAAGGACCACATGAAGAACACAATGGAAGACACTGAATGTTTCGTTTTCTTTCTTCTCAGTGTGGAATGGAGTCCTATGACAATTCTGTTGACAATTAACAGACGTCAGTGTTTCTAGCTCCACCTTAAAGTCCTAACGGGGATAACGACAGGACGGGGCAGAATGGAGTGGTTCTGCGTGTACCATCCACAACTATCTCCAACGGAAACATGAAAATAACCGTTGTAATGTGTAACGACCTGAACTGGACGGCTTGGTGGAAACAGCTATAGAGTATGTTTTCTTTGTATTTGTTTTGGTATGTGTAGGGCTGCAACAACGTTTTAAGTAAAGATTAATCTTCTAATCGTTTTCTTTTGATAATCAATTATTTAGCATATAGAAGAAAAAAGAAGTTACAGAGCCCAACAACATGTCTTCAAAGTGCTTATTTTGTCTGACCAAAGTCAACAAATCCAGACATTCTCAGTTTAAAAGGATATGAAATTGACAGAAAATACACAAACCATCTGTTTGTTTTTGCCATTTGGTTTATTGTTTTTGTTATGTGTGTGGTGTCGGCCCAACCCCAGTGCCACTGGATATCCCTCACTATTCAACCAGTCAGCGCTTGTTTGAACACAGAGCCACAGCTATGCAGGGCATGTAGTTGAGATTTTGGAGGTGTTTTAAAATCTCCTCTGTGAGCTGCGACAAACCAGAACCTTTCCCCGAGCCTCTGCAAGGCAATTTAAATTCACATTGGAGAAGCATCTTTCAGCCCTTAATGAGATTTGGAGTAGTGGGAGCAGAGATGAAGCAATAATCATTATGACTGCATACGTATCTCAGTAAAAAATAAAAACACAGCCCAGTGTGCATTTTTATGATTGTAATTATAGCAGGAACAACAACAAACAAAGGCCATGGCCCAGTGGCATGCCAGTAAATAAACATGTATTGTGGCAAAAGCAATGCTCATGACATTGATGATTCTAAACGAAGGGATTTACTTAAAACTGTTTAATTGAAACTGATTTCTGTCAATGAAGTAGCTACGTTTTAATACTGTTTTTATCTTGCCTCAGTAATTATTGTGATAATATCATGTAGTGAGATTGTTCTGGCCTAGATAATCACACTGTGAAATTTTCATGTTGACACATGCGTAATTTGAGGGCATAGTGGACTTTTTTTTTTATCTGTGCAATTCAAACTATAATTACCTGTTCTGCTTTCTGACACACAGGACTTGAAACATATGTTATCCATCACATGCTGTTATTTTTCCTGTAGGGGGTGAATATTTGGTGCGTTCCATGTTTTTTTCTTGTTTTTTTTAGAATTGCCTGCGTTTGTGTTGCTAAAAAAAGGGCACAGTCCCCCGGTTGCGTCTATTGTTATTTTCCACCTTTCCCGTGCACCCCCTCTGCATCCACACCTTTTGTCTGTCAAATATAAACCGTCAGCAAAAATAGCTAAAAAGTCGGTGCTCAAATATTAGACGAACCTCATGCTAGAATTTCAGTTTTGCGCATAGATGGCGTTCCTAACAGCTACATGCAGAAAACTGCATTACGCCAGGTCTGACTTAGTTGCGGCAAATCGACCAGAAATCGCTTTCCCTCGTCTTTATCTGCACTTTCATTACAGCTTATCAGGTCTCTGTGATAGATTGCAGAATGAAACTGGATCTGTGAAAAAAAGGACAGGCACTCCGGGAATTGCACAGCCTGCATGCCTTTCGCTCAACGGGGCACTCACTGGGACGTTTCCTCAGTGGGGCTTTTTCAAAAGGGCTTGTGCTGCAGTTCCAGCTAAGGGCAGTACAGTAGGTCAACTGCCGATAGAGTTATAACCTCTCTTTTGTGGAGGTGTTGGACAAATTAGACCTCACAACTGTTTACCCAGTCAAACAGGGACAGCTGCATCTCTCCTCCGCCCTCCAAAACCTGCCACTGTTGTTCCTTTGGGGAGCCATCTGTGAGGATAAGCAGCGACGGTGATCAAATGATTGTTATACCTCAGTCACTGCTGGGGGTGATATGAATGGACCCTTAACTAAATCAACATGAGCTCCTCTGTGCATTATGTGATCCAGCTGCCATTTTGGACTGCAGCTCTAATGAGAGCTGAGTAATGGTGACTGCTTTTCTGTCACTCAGTGGGAACAACCCAACTCCAAAGACTCGAGCACTAGCATGTGCACTGTAACATAGGGCTGGTCAAAAAAAGGATTATGATTTATTCAATTTTTATCAACATGTATTTATCACAATATATCACTTGAAAATGCTGCCAGTTTGAAGAGTATCCTGATCGTGACTGAAGCTTGACAAATGTTGAATATAGTTCATGAACATGAAAGATAGAAATAAGATAATGTTAATATTTAAGTGTGCAAACCTGCCATAACAAAACAGTACAAGTTAGCTTGCCTGCACTGGGATGGTATCTCTTTAAGGGATGGAAAAGATCTGCTGTTTTCCTGTCTGGGTTGGCACCAAGACATTCTTAATCTGCGCCTCGCCACTTTTGAGATATCCACACCACTTCCATATAATTGACGTATTTCCTTTTTTTTGGTCACAAATGGAAAATGGATAAAGCGGGTTCACTTTCACCATTTCTTTTGGTTCCTCTAAAAACATCCACTTTCTTCACTGTTGGCTAGAATAATGCCTTGTGGAAGGAAATGCGCGTGCACTTTGATGTACAAACCAAAGACTGCAGACTGATTGGCTGAATTTGATCACATACCCGTATTGAGATTGCTTTATCAATCAGCCCTACTGTAACAGATGCAGTTGTCTTTATTTCCTGAGGAAGATAAAACTTGGCCCGTGAACTGAGTCTGTTATGTGGTGTCATAACTGGACAAATGGCTGTATAGAATATTTTGTTGAGCTCTTCCATTATAGAGAGATTAATAGAAGTGTGCTGCCAACAGTAATGAAGCAGAAAATATGCCGATATCTCCGTACAATCTCTTTGGATGCTGTCATAGTTATTGGAGAAGCTTCCGGATTTGACTTGATAAGCCCATCAGGATGAGGTGTATTTACACAGGCCAGTGGTCTGGGGACGTGAAGTGAATTTGTTGTAATTTCAGAGTTTGTGATTTAAACGTTGTGCAGGTCTGCTGTTTGTAATTTTACTAGTCTGAAGTAGAAGTAAAATATTCAACACTTTGTTCCAAGTGGAGAAAGACAATTTTCATGTTTCTAATGTTTTTGATCAATTCTTCAGTTCACTTATTCAGTTAATTGGCTTTACAGTAAGAAGTATTTGGGAAATCTCAGTTTACCAGTTAATGAGTTGTAAAAGTAGGAATTTGTCATTTTTTCTCTGCTAAAACAATGTGTTAAGTTGCTTGTGGATTCTAATCAAGGATGCATTTTGAATTAAACCATTTTTATTAGAGATATTTCTGATACTGCGTTGTTGAAATGGCAAATTATGATGAGGTTAAAATTCCACAGCTTGAATATTAATAAATTTAGCAGCAGAAGTCTGCTAGTGTAGCAGGGCTCCAACTAACAATTGTTTTTGTTGTGAATTTATCCAAGTCTATAAAATATTAACATTAACTATGAAACCTTCTCAACAGTTTCCCAGAGCCCAAAACTGCGTCTTTAAATAGCTTCCTTTTGTCCGACCAACAGTCCAAAACCCAAAGACTCTTTGTTTACTGTCATAAATGACAAAAAAAGAGGTAAATCCGTAAATTCAAGAAGCTGGAACCAGCAAATGTTTGCTTGAAAAATTACTGAATTGATTTTCTTTCGATCTGTTAAATCGACACATTTTTGCAGCTCTAAAGTCTAGCTAGAAAACATTTCATATCCACTAGAAAATGTAGGATTCATGACCTAATCTGCAAAACATTAAAAACACATAATGGCTACCAATCAGAATAACAACCTATCTACGTAATTTTGTTGAACATCTTTCTAGGGCTCCACTGTGTATTGTTAAGCTTTGTTTTGTCAGTCAGTTCTCTGCAGCACAAAGAGAATCAGCAGAATTCATGCCTGTTTGAGGCGCTATATTGATCTCATCATCTTCACCACCACTCCAGTGTTTTGTTCTCTGCCTCCTTTATCCTTCACGTTCCTTATTGCAAGTGGAGATGAGAACTACAGATGTCAGTGTCAGTTATTTATCTACATGCGATGAGCTCTCAGCACAAGGTTTCCAGAAAATAAAGGGGTTAAATTTAAATCTTCATTTAGAAATCACACCACCCATTTGGTGCAGTCATACCTTTTTTTTCTTTCCAGAACAGAGTATCAAGTACCTTGTAACGTCTGAGTTCTACTACGAGTACTTCATCTTCCTGTTAGCAGTGGTATACAATGAAATGAAACGGTTACATGAACATGAGTGGTGGTTATGCTTATCTGTACAGAAAGCTATTTAAGACATAACACTATCACTTATAATGTATGATGCACAATATGCTGCGACGTTAAAGTCGCGTTCTTCATTTTCACCAAACTAATTGGCAGATTCTGCAGGCGACTACTAAAGAGCAGTAATAGTACTGATGCGGCTGCCAAGGCAAACTCTATTTATACAGCACGTGTTATTCACAAGGGACTTGCTGTGCTTCACATTAAAAATTCCTCCGCATAATTCTAATATATAAGTACACATATTAAAGATATTAAAGAGGGCTCTTTTCAGTCACAACACACAAACAACAAACAAGCTGATGCTCATATTTTCCCCGTTACTCTTTGTAATCAATCACTGTCATATTTTTTTCCCCAAGAAACCTTTGCAAATATTTAGATAAAACAAAACCATGTATTTATTTGCCGAGATATGAAACATGTTGACCTTTTTGGCTTCATTGTGCAAGCAAAACAACAAACTAATGTTCTCTCGAGGCACACAGTGGTTCATTCATGTTTTTAAGCGCCTCCTGTTAATGCAAGATTACCCATGTGTTCTTGAGTTGAAAAGCACGGATCCATAAACCATGTTTGGGGGGGGGGGGGGTTGAGGCCAGCTACTCCTTATTTATCAGCAGTGACACTATCAGCAGTGCCTTGTGAAAAGAGAGCCAGTCATTCAGAACAGTGGGGCCACCTTGGCTGTCAAAGCAGGATTTAAGCTACATTTCCCATGGTTGCCATGACGACTGTGGGAAGTGATTATGAAGAGAGGGTTTCAGAGCAGTGCTGTCACACCAGTGGGTATTACCATAGTGGTTTGCGCAGTGATCATCAGAGAATTACTGGCTCATGATCAAACAATCTTTTTTGTTTGTAGCCAATGAAATGCTGTGTTCCGTGATGGCAGAGCCGTAGTAGTAGTATTTATATGTCAGAATTATTAGACTAATGTAACTCTTTTCTCTCTTCTTTCCAGGGCAAAATGTGGATAAATGGGACAAGAACGAGTAGACCGTGAGGATTCTCTAACCCTTGCCCCTGAGTCCCAACCGTCTGAGAGGGTGTCGGACCTCACTGAGGCAATCCTGGGCCGTTGGCACTAAAATGTCCCTAAGTGGTGGCACTGCAGGCGGGAAAGGTGTGGACTCTAATGCGGTGGACACTTACGATAGCGGGGATGAATGGGATATTGGTGTTGGAAATCTGATCATTGACCTTGACGCTGACCTAGAGAAGGACAAACTTGAGATGTCTGGCACCAAGGACGGCATGGCAGCACCACCCAGTGCAGTGGCAGCATTGCCCGACAACATCAGGTTTGTTAGTCCAGTGTCTGGCTCTCAAGGCAAGGAAAGCAAATCCAAATACAAGCGCAGTAAGAACTCTAAAGACAATAGTAGCAAAGCTTCAGCAGGAGATGGGGGCAAAAAAGAAGCTGCAGGACGGACTCAAGGGGAGCCAACAGGCACAGCAGCGAGTGCAGCTGGCAACAATTCCACCTCTGGGAAGAACATGGAAAAAGGGGGCAAAGCCTCCAGAGGTGTTCTGAGTGGCAAAAAAGAGAAAGAAGGGGCTAGTGGGAAAAATAAGAAGGACAAAACAGATGGAGCCTCGGTCGTGGCAATAGTTGCCGCGGAGAAGGATGTTGTGTCTCAAGCCCAAGTTGCTTTGGGGAATAGTCGTAATACATCCTTTGATAACACACAATCAACAGACTTGGCAGAAGCCAATCAAATGGGGAATATTGCACTTGAACCTGTTGGGATAGTACCAGCATTGACCACAAAAACTGAACCAGAGGATGTGGAAAATGGTAATAGTGAATGCAAGACCCTGAAGAAGGTAAAAAATGAAAAGGTGAGTTTTTCAGTTTACTCTCTTGATGCTGCATGCGTTTGTTTGGTGTTGTATTACATTATTTCACTGACCAGTCTTGGGTGACATTGGTCTTTGAAGAAGGCAATTATTGAATTCCAGGTTTTATTTGTGGATATTTGCAATTGTCAATTGGCAGGCTTATGTTGCTACATGAAATTAATGGTTGAAAGGTTAAAGTAATAAGCAGCTTTAAATATATTTGTACAAAAAAGTAAATTAATTTGGTAATTGGCCTCAAACATACTCGCATACAGACATTGTTCTGTTTCAAAAGCTGAACTCTAAATGAAGCTATGCTAGCTAGCCTGCTAGTGTATTTTGGAGACTTTCTGCTGAGTGCTTTAAGAGTTCAATTGTGCCCTGAGCTCCTTGTTTTAAACTGGTATTGAAATATGTTAGCAACAACTCCGTTATCAGTTTCTTACTGTTAGACTGTGACAATTAGCTACTGTGCATTTGTCTGTAAAAAAAAAAAACTTTAATCTTGAAAACAATTAAGGTTTTTATCAATTTAATTTTGATGGAATGAATTAATACAATGGGACACAATAGGGACACTGTAGGGTTCTTGTGCTTTGTCATAGCCTGTCGCTTACAGCAAGCTTGGAGATGCACTCTACTCCCTGAAGCTGCCTGACATGTGATGCATAAAAAGACCTACTGCTGTTTTCTCTTTTATTACCACACGGTGAATAAGGGCACCCTTGACGAATATGATGCTGAGACCAGCTACAGAAAATAGCCCACACAGTGGTGTTGTTTTCCCCACTTCTTTATAGTAGAGGTTTGACTCATATTTTCATAAGTGCCGTCATATAAAAAAAAGTCTTATCCCATAATTTTTTTTAAATGAATACCAGCCAACATCAGTTGCAAATTACCATGAAAGTGTTATGTACTGTGCACGAGCCAGAATATAATAGACATTGTCAGCCATATACAGCACATTATGACTGTGAAGTAAATGTCGTGTTCCACTTTTTTTCTTCTTCACATAATTTCAACGCTCACATTATCTTACAAGAACAATATAAAGATTCATGTAGCTATTCACCCACACTTATCTTGTTCACTCATAGAGTTGATCTATCACTGTGTCTATTGTATGCCTCATAGCAGCCTTTTCATGCTCTGGCAGTATAAAAGACAGCAGAGCAGGGAGGTGCTGAGGACTGTTTTTGTCTGTCATCGTGTTCCATTCTTAATCCCACAAGCCCCAGCAATGCCTGGTGGAGCAGCGTGTGGGGGAGGGAGCTGGTGCAAAGCACGCCTTCGTTGTTTTTCCTGCTGCTCTGAAAGTGGCATGGGGGGATGGGCTGCGAGGAAGCCTGTTTGATTCCTTAAATCCAGGACACCCAGTCATGAACACAAGCTGTAGAGTCTCCTTGGGCTGACTGCTGTGAAAAGAAATTTCATCAAAGTCTTGTAATCATAATGTATTTAGAGTGAAAAGGCTTTTTGAGGGAGAACCGCAGGAATTGGTTGACATCGCTGAACAAAGGAGAGAGGTCACAACTGCTTTCACATAGCTAGCTGGTGAAAGCTATCCTTGGAAGTGTGATGGGGAGAAAAAAATGATGTAATTAAATTGCTGCACACATCAACGTTGTTTGAAGAGCATGTTTTAGATTGGCAACAACAGGTAATTGATGTGATCAAAATGCATTAAAATGTGCATCTCTCATGAAATAAATCCAAACCAAAGAACATATCTTTATATCAATATTTTGTGTCATTTGGACGTCGGTTTTCCTCAACGTTTCATCACATAAGGCGCAGGGGCTAGTGTTGACACCAGTGAGGTTGAGAATACCTACTCATACACATTTGAATGACCACAGCCTGATAATTGTTGGAACTGGTAAAAGGCAAGGTTAAAAAATAAGGCGTGATGAATGGAGAAGATCTTGGAAGTTAAAGATAAAGAGTTAAAGAACTGGATGCCATGTTTTTAAGAAGGTTTTCACATACAAGGAATTTGCCTTTGTGTTGTGGTGCATAGTCAAAATATACAAATTAAGAGAAAAAAACAGTGCTGCAATCACCAAGCGCATAACCCAAAAAAGGATAATTATATGGCTAATATACTGATATGGCCCTTACAATAAGAAAAATGTCAGAGTTTCGGTTACGCTCAGATAAATGTATTGGTTCCTTTACAGCCATTTCTTTTGTAATGATTGTGAAGTCTTTTTGGACCAAGCACGTCACACAACCTGCAGTTCCAACTGTGGCCAGCTTAGCGCTGTTGCTGTGGGCGTGTGACACCCCATTTAACAGGTTGCTTGGTATGAGTGTTAGTTAACGCTTCTTAACATTTACATTAGTTACAATTAGCTATCCTTCATTCTGTATTTCACATGCCTTCGAACTGAAACTTGTCTGGCTCTGTAACAGATACTCCCACTGCCGGACACAGTAAAACCAAAGGCTGCTGCAAATGACAGAACTAAGTTTTCAGAAACTTAATCCCCCACACAGAATGCCTGTTTTTTGTCACAGATGTGATGGTAGAATCCCATTTCTTCAACACACTACTAGCCACAGTAGCTAGCGTTGAGTGTCCACAGGCTGGTTTTCTCTGGCAGCCTGCGCAAACTGTGAAATTGCTACTGAATCAAAAAGAAAAGAAAAGGGTGAAAATGACCTGACCTGACAGTGCCCTGTGGCAGGATCAGGGAATCTCACTTATTTATGTAATTTTACACTTTTTTGGGAAGTTAAAGTTTAAAACTATTTATATTTAGTGCTGGCTTGTAAAATGTAGATTCAGAAAAAAGATAGCATCTGCACACTGCTCTTTGATGTCTTACCTTTTTCCAATGATGTGACATAATTATATCAGGTAATATAGAACGTCTGTATAACTATACTTTACCTATTTTTTATTGCTGTAGATATTATGTATATTCAGGCAGCACATTTTAAGATGTTACTAAGTAGATCTGGAAATTTGTCAGCCTCATCACAACTTGACTGTTGACTTAAAAGTCACGTTTAGTGTAATTCAAGCATTAATCAGTATGTGTCTCACCAGAAATCTTGTTCTCCCTTGTAGAGGTGTAATGGCGTGACTACATTGTCTGTGTCCTAAGTTAAAGCTCCCCGATGCATTTGCTCTCAGATGCTGAATAAATCATCTCTACTTCCTTCGTACAAGTGCTAACCAGCTCTGAGTGTGTCTCACTGTCCCACCTCTAATTATACAAATCTAGAGGAGTAAGGCATTCGCCAGCTGCCTCGATATGCCGCTGACCTTGATAAATGGACCAGCTTACTTTGAGAAAGGGTGGAGAGACTGGAAGCTCTTGCACTTGAATGAAAGAGCACAGCCAACGCTCTGCATTGCTGCTCGTGTCCGGCTCAGGGAGTGGAGGGGATCTCACCAGAGCCAGTTTGATGTCTTTCTCTTTGCCCGTGCACCAACTGACTGTTGCTATTGTGTTACAGCTCATTCCTTTTAAGTAGTGCCAGGGTTTTTAAAGGCTCTGGGACAGAAGAGAGACTGCGACTTAGTTTAAGGAAAGTAGGATATTACATCAAGAAGCTCACTACAAAGAGAGGCTGTTGGCATACCTGTCCTTGTTCTAGTAAAGCTAATTCTGTAGAGAAACGCTTAGTTGCTGCTTTATTAACAGAAATAATTTAACTGCAGGATTTAAAAACATAATTTTTCTCATATCCTCTTATTTATTAAAGCATTTAGACCATACCTACATTTACACTCTTTGCATACATAAGTGATGTATTAAGCTTACGTTAAACTCATCACACAGTCTGTTATCTTTGGAACCCCCCTCCCCACACCTTTTTGATTTGATTAATTTTCTGAAACAGTCAATCTGACATCCACACCCACTTTTAGTTGTATTTCATTTGTTACACATACTAGTTTTTGTGAGTACAACCTAGTGCAACACTTTTTGATGTCTTTTGCATCAAAATGTCTGTTCAAGCTTAACCCGACCCGTACGCGTATCAAGGGAGGCATTCAGTGTGGGAAATTATCACCTGCCACCAGCAAAATGCTGGTAAAATATGAAAGTGGCTGATAGTTTTTTGACACAAAATAATGATTTACTATTTAATGATCTCCCAGCCCTAGTTCATTGCTGTTTATAATAGTTGCGTTTGTTGCCTCTGCCTGTTCGAAGCCTTCACCCTCAGGGAGTCCATCACTTTTACAGGAAGAAAACATTTGACAATAATTGTTTTTCACGTTTGCCATCAGTAACTGCCTTCACAATTATGTGAACTGTTTGGAGCTTGTAGGCAAAAAACCCCCACTAGACTACATAAAGTATAAAAATAAAATCAAGGATGTTCGTAATGGACGTGTTGACCATTAAGTTCCTTTTAATCACCGAACAGCTGTTAGAATGGATATAAACATGTAGTAAACGTTACATTGGTTGTGTTTTTTTATATTTTCCTTTAATATGAGCGTCCATATCCGAGGGATACTCCTCCTATGCATGCCATGCATACCTCACATTTTCAAGGTTTACAGTGCCATGCCATTGCAAATCAAAACAGCAAGCAGAATCAGTGTAAATCAAAAAGGCTTGTGTAATCACATGATAGGGAAATAAACTACAGCAAAACACTGATATTTTCAAATGTCACAATTTAATGGCAGTTACACACAGTGATCAAGAGTGTATAGATTGTCAGGGGCAACAAATCGATTTCAGAGTTACTTAGCATCCAATATTTCTTTTTTATAACCTTCAGACCTTCCAAAAATATACAGAGGTAAAAAACTCAGTGATTTAAAACAAAACATAATTGCATCAGTACATGTTTTACATCAAACCTTTTTGTATTTTTTCCCACATGCTTATTGATGATTATGTTGAATGGTCGGGACGTATCAGATTAACATAACCTCGTAGTAGTTAATGGAGGACTTATTGAATATTTCCATCTCAAGCTGCCCTATAACTTACATACAGCTTCAAAGATAAGCCGGCTCTCTGTCACTTGATTCACACCTAAAATGCTGCCAAATGACAGCAGTGTTTTTAGCATCCAACTTGTTTGCACTTGCTGTCTTTTTTACTTTTTATTGGAGGAAGGAGCAGTCAATGACAATAATAGAAATGAAACAATTGAAACATATCTTTCAATATCCCAGTATACTAACTCCCCCAGTCTTACTCTTTGTACATTGCTGGACCTTGAAAGACAGGTAAATTGTACTGGACTGTTTTTATTTGATCACACAATGTCATACGTTTTCTTATCTTGCAGTAATTTAATGCTGTAGCCGGTGTCGATGTGGGGCATAGTCCAGTATTTGTGCACCAACAATTCACTGTCGCAGTCAAGAACCCATTACAGTTACAAACATGTTCAGATTCACATTGCTGTGTAGACTAGTCATCAGCCGTAACCCTAGAAATACACATTAAAGAATCGTTAACTCATAAACCACAGTTATACCAGATTCCTCAGCCCACACGGCGGACCAGGGATTCAAATATTGAATTAGAAGAAGAATGTCGTGGCCCACAAAGTTTATAGTCTTGTTGCGCAGGAAATCCTTGTCAAGAGGCACAGCAGGCTTTTTGTTTGGAAAAATTGGATACTGGAACCAGGTCTTTGCAGTCATAAGCACTGCACCTTGACCTTTAGTGAATGTTTAGCTTAATTTGTGTCCCATCTCTCCGCTTCCTCGAGGCTTTTGGGATTTGTTCTCACTTTTGATATTGAGTATATAGTAAGATTGCTTTTACCGCAAATGTAATCTGAATAATAAAAACTTTGAAAGAGTTGTGGTTGTAATGATTGTCGCTGGTCTCTGTAGTGAGAGGATCAAATTCTGCAATGAGAGCCTTATTGGTAATCTTTCATCAACCCTTTTTGATATATATTTTTATAAAACACGCACTTTCCCTTTTGAGTTGTTATCACTTACTAATGGATCCTCATGTAGGCCTGGGGCATGCATTACATCTGTGTAGTTGATTCTTGGATTCTTTAAAACAAATTGGTAATGTCTATTGTATATGTCCATCTTATAAAGTCTATCTTCAATAACAGGCAGCCTTAGTCAGCAGAAGGATCATTGTTTTTAAATCATACCGGACACATTTCCCAAAGCTAATCAAGTTGCATATAAACCTTGAGACTCCACGCTGGGAGTGCGATTCAACGGGTAATAGCACTCTGTGACTGTCACTTTCAAGTACTTTGCTTTCATTTGGTTTTTATAGTTGTAATTTAAAAACTAGATCTTTTGTATTTTAAAAAAAGGTAGGATAAATGTATTAATGTGATATCTGAAAAGTAATTGTTGATGGTTCTGTTAATATCAGTTTAGATATTGTAATTTAGTTTGTGAAGTGTACCAGAGATCAGAGGATGCTGTAACACAAAGAGACCTCAGATATAATTTTTTAATGCATTTCTTTCCAATTAATCAAAAATATCTGCGCTTCAGAGTATAATGGTGCGTCATATCTGCAGTCTATACAAGCCTCTTGCACTCACCACCTTCAAACTTGGTAGTAGTTTATTTTAACATCAGTATCATTTTAGAAACTTCATTTTACCTTCTGTTTTAAACAAACATTGTAATACAACACATCAAGAATTCATGTGATGGTTTTCTACAGGGACACAAAACATGTCGGGGTACTTTTGCAAAAAGCAATCACAGATCTGTCAAACAAAGCCCTTGTCATGCTTTGTCTTTCCCCTCACCGTCTTTCTCTCTCCTAAGCTTTCCACGAGGTGTGTTGCTGTGTCTGGATCAGCTTGCTATGAGAGAGGCATGTGTGGGGGGAAGGGAGCAAAGGCTTGTACAACTAATTCAGCTCATGAAAGACTTATGCTGCAAGAGCAGCTGTCTTCCATTGTCAGCCTGCAAATTTCCAGTGTGCCTCATTTCGCCTCTCAATGCGTGAGTAGCAAAAAAGCCAGGGAGGGGAGAACAGAGAGGAAACCAGGAGAAGGAAAAAACACAAGCAAGGGAAAGAGAAAGCCAAATACTTTCATTGCACTAGCTTAACGTAGGCCTAGTTTTGTTTTGTTTTATTTAGAAACCGTGGTGGATGTGTGGTTGGACCATTGGTCTAATAATAAACCATGAGCCTATTCAAACCCAGTGTGCAGTATGCAGATAGATAAAAAGAGCTCTGCTGTGGTGAGAGGGGAGAAAGAGGGCATATGAGGGGTAAGAGGAGGAGGAGGTGGGGGGGTAAAGAACTGCCTGAGATTAGGAGAGGAGGCTGGGAGAGTTGAACAGTGTTATGAATGGATAGAGTCTTTAACCCCCCAACACACTGAATAGTTTGTCACAGGCTGCTGCGGCTGTATGTGGAATGAGAGGAGCGGGCTGAGAGCTCTTAGATTCCTGAATCCTTGAGGCATGTGGTCTGATTAGCAGAACAAAACCCACACAGTGGGGAGGAGCAGACGTGGCTTCCCCCCCCCCCCCCTCAACT